>JAJJMA010110044.1:0-11015 GCA_023529015.1 Papaver nudicaule | reverse complement strand
AAAAAAAAAAAAAAAACTGCCCAGTAAAAAAAAATAAAGGGTGAAAAACAGAACTGCCCAGTAAAAAAAAAAGATGTGTTTACTTGAGGACAAGTAAAGACTAATGTTTGAGGCTTAGTCGACTTAAGCCTCAAACATTGTTTATTTTAACCTTTTCCTATTTTGCAGGTATTTTGAAATCATCTTTAATAAAATGAAGCAAAAAACGACTCAATTCATAACTTGGAGTCATATGAAGTTGGTGGCCTTTGAACACAAGAAAGATACAAGCACAAAGGGCAAAAGAGAATCACTAAGGGGCAGCCATAGTTCACTGAAGGCAGCCAAAAGTCACAGATTACTGAAGCACCCGAAGAAGTTACTCAGGGCAGCCAACTGAGAGAAGGGGCATCATTACAGACTAAGGGCACCGGGTTATTCCCAACCTCGGCTGAATGCTAAGGGGTAACCCTTATCTTTAACAAAATCAAACGCAGATTTTCTTTTCTTCTTTCAGATCTGTTCTATTTGAAGCTCAGGACAGAAAAGCAAAGCAGAGACAGGGGCAGAAGTGAGGAAGAAATGGCAAGTGAAGATGACGGACACCCAAGAGAGATTCAAGCTCAGGGATGGAAATTGTTACAGCAGGGATTCAGCAGAAACATAGAGATTGGTATTGGTCTTGGATGGTAGAAAATGGGGGAAATTGGGTGTGTTGATCACAGTGGAGTTGTTGCTGCTGATTCATGGGTCAAGAACAAGACAACTGGGAAGAGAAGATGGAGTTGTATCTATTGATTGTCGCTGATTTGGTACTGAACAAGAATAGGAGCTAATTTACAGCTGAGGTTGGTTGTTGTATGGGATTCAGTAGTGGTTATGAGTGGCTAAAGAATAAATAGAGAAATTTGAGGTGTTATTGAGCTCAGAAGACTATTCTACAGCTTGGGTTGTGTTTAATTGCTGCTTTGAATGATTGTTTGGAATCGATTTTGGTTTTTGCTGGTGATGATGAACCAGTTTTGTTCGTGGAGGTTGAAGACAGGAATCCGACAGAGCTGAGGAAGTTGGCGTGTGTGCCGATTGCATGTGTGCAGGCATAAGGGATCAGTCAGTTTGTGGAACCGACAGCCATAATTTGAGTTGGGCTTGTCTGTGCATTGAGCCTAAGCCAATTCCGTTGGGTTTGTGAGTTGGGTTCTGGACTTGTTTTGGGTTAGGAAAGTGTTTGGATTTGGAAAGGGTTTTTGTGGCTGAAGTAAATAAATTGGCAGGAAAGAACCTTACGGAGATCACGCACAGTTTTGAAGGGTTTTCTAGCACGTTTCCCGAGGAAGGCGAAAGCTAGGTTTTTGGACACGCTTTTCGATGTGGAACCTTGGGAGAAAGATTGGAGCTTGGTATAAGGGAGTTTTTATGATTTCTAGCACTTTGATTATGTTTTCTTTTGCTTTCAATAAGAACATGAGTAGCTAAATTCTTTTTATTGGTTGAGGATGTAGTCTAAAATTGGAAGACATGTTATTTGATTAATTATGGAATTGAAAACTTATTCTTTTCATCATCGATATTATTATACTATGTGGTTGAGTGTATGATTGATGCATTACACTAAGGTTGAATGTCTTTTGATTCAAGTGGACAATTGAGTTAGATTATGTTTATACCTATTGCTAGAATTAGGTTTGGAGATACGAAATAGTTGAAGAACCTATTCATAAGTAGCACGATATGATTATTGAGGTGGTGATAGCTTCGAGAGTCATATGTAGGATATTACCTTTGTTGAATGAGCCATTCATGGTGGTTCATTGCATTGATTAGCCTATTTCACAAAACTTAATGCTCTTAGAGAGTTGAACTCGATTACTCGATGTGTCGAGTTATTCTCTACGTAGTATTCACACATTCATCGTTATGGTGTGTGATGACATTAGGAAATTTCGGAATATTTTCGCGATGATGTATTTTAGGGCTTTTGATGATGATAGAATTAGTCGATATTTCATATATTATTCATATGCATGTTAAGCAATTTAAGATGAACTCTTAACCAATATTCTCCACTCTTGATTACTTTCGATTATTCTTTGCGTCATATTTACTTGCTTTTATTTTAAAATAACCATCCTGCAACTGTTTGGCCTATGTGTTGCTGGCCTAATGTTGCTACACGTGCACTTGATGATTCTCAGGGCCAAACACAGTCACAAACTTCCTTTGTAACCGTTTTTCACCATCCTTCTACTCAGGCCACGCGTATCCAAGCCTTGGCCAACTTTTAAGCTTCATATGGGCTTTTACCAAGCCATGTTGCGCCATCCAATCCAGGCCATATGCTACACTTAATTGGACGCCACAAACAGTGCATACACATGTTATTAAGCCTTCTAAACTCGTGCATAGCTTTGGCCCACAAGCCTAAGCCTTCTTGTTACCTTTGGCTGAGTACGGACTTACAATAACGGGTTTGGCTGCGCCATTGCTTCCTATGCATTACCAAAGCCTTGGCCAAGCTTTGGCCTAATGCCAAGGTCATTCTCTTGACCTTTTCCATGTCCTTGAATGCTTACTTGAGCTGGGCCAACTAAAAATCCTCGGACACTTGACATTGACCAATCAATGTCATATGCATGTCAAATGGCCTTCCTTGTCTTTGCCTAATGTCGCTTCCTTGTCGGACTAATGAAGCTACATTTGCTAGGCCACTTGTGTCAGGGCTAATAGCAGGGTACTATTCTACCACTAGACCACTGGTGCTAATTGATACACCTTTTTCACAGAACATAATCTTATTCAATGAATAGCACTACACAAAAGTCCATGGCCTAGGTTGACTACCTCCATTGCACACCGAGGAGGGCTGATGTAGAATCTATATCAATATGTTCTACGTACGCCGTTCCCGCCAGGCTAACCGAGAAATCTTGCATTCTTGTCTATAGATGCGCCAAAAGCTGCTCATAGAACGATTACCGAGCTTGCCCAACAGTGGCGGAGCCAGGTTTCTAAACTGAGGGGGGGCTAAATAATAATTTTAGGGGGATAGGTGGGCTAAACTTAATTACTAGGTGGGCTAAAAAAAATTATTATTTATAAGGATGAAAATAGGACTTAGTAAGTAATTTAAAGATTGGGGGGAGGGGGGGCTACAACCAGGTTTAGCCAACCTTTGGTTCCGCCCCTGTTGCCCAAGAAAGATGATGATAATATAAAGCGATGGTAAAAGTCAGGGACGAACAGGTTTGGACTACTGTGTCTTGCGCTGGTCCACCACGGAGACAATATATGACGCGGCCTCGGGCTACTGTAGGTGGTGCTATGGGAGTCTGTTTCCTCAGGATTCAACAGGTAAGGGTGGTTTGTACAAGCAGGACGACCTCTGACCAACCATGTGATGATGTTATCAAATCTGGCTAACGTTGATTACCGCGGGGCTGATGGACTCAAACAGGATATTCAGAGCCTTGGACGTCAAACCTAGCCGCGGGATGCGGCAAGAAACACCCAGATAGACCGGGAATCCATGGGCACTCAACATCTATTGTATATCTTCGCAGGTTGGCGCGGGCTACCTGGCCGGCTGTAAAATTTTTGGATAAATCTCAGGAGGTGTAACTAGCCAGAATTCGCTGCTGCCTGCAGCGATCTAAGATAGGTATCCGACGCCAGCTAGCCAAACCTCCGAAAAAGCCTACCCCTCATTAAGTATGGGAAACACAGGCTCTTCTTGGACTCTTGGTAAAAGTCAGGTCCAATACCATGTTTATGAGGGTGTACGCTTGTTGCTTGAATGTATGACTTGACTTACATCTAGATACCATTGATTTGAACGATAAAAAAAAGAGATACCATTGATCTGTTGGCTGAATGCTTGATGACAATTTCGAGTTGGAGCTCAATCAGTAGACAACATCGGGAGTAAAGATGAAGTATGGTAAACTTAGCCAAATATTGGATATTAAAATCGACTGTGCATATAGCCGGCGGCCTTTCATGATTCTCGTGTAACGATATCAAATTAACATAATGTCTTACAAAACAATTGGAGAATTTTCGGTGCATCATTTAAATATATCATTCAAAAGAGAAAAAAATATTTGTAGAACCTGAAAAACTCATTTGTTCGAAAAAAAAAATAATATAAATGAAAATTATGAAAAGAAAATATATTCAGTAATAGCCTGCCAAATCGGTGAAGAACATCGGAGAATTTCATTGAATATTACAAACTGGTACCAATATTATTGGGGTGCCATTTTATACGAGACATATAAATTTTGTCAATTATAAATGAAAATGGTATACGTCGTTATAAATTATTGAATATTAGACAATTTTTCTTTTTCTAATTTAGCTGAATCTATAAGGCTGCTTCTTATAGGGATTGGTGATTGAAACATTTTGTCTAGCCAAGTGGCTTATCAAACTACGTATATACGTTCTAGCCAGTCGCCAGGTCGTAGAAGACGGCTAAAGCTACATTGTATATTAAGACATGGGATACGTCACATTAAAAGTGACATATATACCCCTTTAATCTTCTCTTCAACTATCTCTTTCTCTTTCGATATGCATATTTTCTTCTCCATCTCAAACAAAATACTAACCGCCATCGACATCAACATCACTGCCGCAAAACCAGTACCATCATCGATTAATCAAACCACCACCACCATTCAACACCCCTCATCGATTAATCCACCACCACCGACAACATCTACACCACAAGAAAAACGACACCACCACCATCGACGCCACCAACGATACCAAACGAAGCAGCTGCAGAACCACCACCACAAAAAATCAGTGGGAAATCTCTTCTTCCGCCATCTGCAACACCGTCAATATCACGTCAACCACACCACCACCACCACCGTCATCTCTTTCAGACACCGACATTATCCACCACCATTACAAACACCAGCAACAAATGTTCACTAAAAAGGTATGGATTTTTCGATCAATTGTTTGATTTGTTGATTGTTTGCCCTAAATTACTAATTTTTGGTTTAAAATTGATTTTAACCTAATTTTAGACCGACGCCACTTGTACCTGGGTACTATCAACGTTGATTGTTTGCCCTAAATTACTAATTTTGGGTCTAAAATTGATTTTAACCTAACTTTAGACCTGACACCACTTGTACCTGAAACTGTTTGCCCTAGATTATTAATTTTTGGTTGAAATTTATTTTAACCCCAATTCCAGCATTAGCACCATTTGTACCAGGGTATTTTAGTGTTGACGCCACTTGTAAGGCTCTACAGTCCTACCAAAAATGAGAACGAACCGAGATACCGAACTTCATCATCTACCAATCTTAATTCCAACCGTTAATTTTTAACGGTTGATTTTCAAAGTGGTAGATGATGGTGTTATACATTTCGGTTTGTGCTCATTTTTTGTAGGATTGTAGAACCTTACAAGAGGAACGCATCACCAAAATATTAGCTTCAAATTCATTGTCTTTTGAGTTTTATAAAAAAAATGGTGCCGAAATTGTAAGATAGTGTTTATCTAAGCATGTCCACAATATCATTTTCAGCAATGGGACAAATTAGACATCAAAATGTAAGCTTTCTACTGGTGTAAAAACGTGGAGTCTATGAACGGGCCTCTCTTGATCAAGTCATGGTAACTGGGATAAATTTGATGCTACTTAGAGTTTTGTTCTGTTCATTTTTTCTTTGGTTCTTTTCATTAAAGTGTAAGGCTTTCTTGGGTCTGGTGAGGTTGAGCCTGTTCCTCTTTCTTTGGGTTGCTTCCCTTCTTTGTTTCTTGCTAATTTAATACTCTCTCTGTTTCTTTTATATAGGCGGAAAATGGACTTTTTCATGTTTCAAATTATAGGCGAAGTACAAATATCAAGATAGTTTTTTATTACTTTTACCCTTATTAATAATACATAGGTACTTGTGAAGGGAATAAGACAAGGGGCAAAACAAGAAAAAACATGAAAATTTATAACTTTAAAAATGTCTTCTTAATCTAAGAGATTTGGTCCCTCCGCCTATATAATTGAAACGGAGGGAGTATAAGCTAATGATATTCAATTCTTGCCGAGTCAAAAAGAAAAAAAATAAATCAAAATAAATCAAAGGCTTCAAAGATTCCACTAGCTACAGAGAAGTCCACAAATAGAATGCTTCATTCATGGGAAAAGCCAAGTTACCGATCAAAAACAAAAGAAGAGAAAAGAAAAGCTTAGTACATCATATTACATTGGTCGAATATCCCATGTCAACTCTTATGAACTCAGTAGAAAAACTTACAATTTGAATCAAGCAGACACTTATGAACAACTCAATTCAATAATTTACCCTCAATAGTGAGTCCCGGGTTGGAGCTCTGTGTCTCCGTGGAAGAGATCAGGCCAATATGTAGAATGGATCATATCAACAAGCAAAGGAAACTGGAGCAATACATAGAGGGATACAGGGAGACAAGCAACTAGACCAATTGGAAGAAAAGCCCATGCTAATCTCTGGTTAAGAACAAGACAAAGTGTCGCGCTAAACGCCACCATCATGGAGGCTATGGAGAAGAAGAGGCTCGCAAGACCTAATATCAACCTTTTCGGCAATAACTCGAGAAAATCTTCCATGGCATACCGCGATGTTAGAATAGATAAGAACATCAGTACTGATGTGACGGATGAGAAAAATGCCATAACGTCTGATATGACAAAAACCATAAAGGATTTACTATGTAATAAAATTGGGAAACCTTTGTCATCATTGTCTTGGTAGTTTCCCCCCGGTACCGTGAAAGCTGCAGCAAAGACTACTGTTGTAATAAGGGTGGCCACAACCATACATGATGAAGCAGTATCTTTCATCCATTTTTCGCCTTTCTCCATTAAGTCTTTGTGCTCTCTAACAAAGACATCTGTTGGTGTTTTTCCATCTTCGTTCTCAAGTTCCATGTATGTAGGTTGTACCACCTTCTCCACTTCCTGTACGTAAAGGATGAGTTGGTATAACAAAGGTTAGCTTAGACCACTTTATGGATGACAGATCAAAACAATTACAAAGAAAGAAAGTTAGAGAGAAAATTGCAAACACGTACCTTGAACCATTGCAACTCCCGTTGCATTTGTAAAGCAGCACCAGCTACAACATTAAGTACATCTGGAGGAGGTAATGCTGCAGCCACATGTAAAATGTTGTTTCCTGCTTCAACTCTCCAACAAGCCATGAGCCTCTTCTTCGGGCTTGTCCCATACATGATACTAAAGATCTTTCCTTTGCGATATTTAACTGCTGTGCGAAAAATTGTTGCTGCGGTATCGAATAACCAGATCTGGTCTGGGTAGGTTTGAATACACTTAGTGACAAGTTCAACAATTCCATACTTGGTGCCGTTTTCCAAGATGCTTGAGTTCGCGAAGAATTCTTTTTTTTTATCGTCCGGGATACTGGAACAGACACAGTCTAATAGTTCCAAGGAGAGATTATTTTTTAGGTAGACTTGTTTGATTCCAGGATCTGAAAACGAAATCTAACTGTTAATAACACACATATGTTTATTTATTTTAAAATAATAACAGACATATGTACGGTGCCTAGATATTTAATGATCAGTTAGTAATAAAACGCAAGCCTCGACTCCAGAAGGACCATGATAGAAATTTGGTTAATACTTCTCTAACGGTAGGATTTTGTTGGTGGTTGTTGTCAACGCTCAGGGAAGCACATCAAAAGATATGCAATACTTGATTTCGATTATCAAGGTTAGTCCTTAAGCTGGAATTAAGGCAGGTCGTGTATTTAAAGAAGTTGATAATGTTTGTAGGAATAGAACAACTCACATGAGTATAACCTTCGCCAAAACCCAAGCTGACTACCACTTGGAAAATCAGAACTTTTTCGGGCTAGGACATCTAGCAATGCGCAATCATTTTGATCCCTTGCAGTAGCTAATTCTGGATGATCTTTTACTAGTTTAATTGCCACATCTACAAACAACGTACAGATAGGTAGCCAGATGTAAAAGCTTAAGAACAACTTGAAAACCATCAGCAATGTGCAATAAACAAAGCGCGATAATAGTATTAAGTACTAGTAGCATATTAAATTAATCGTATGTAGATTAATCCTCACCATATAAACCAGCAGCTGTTACGTTACATACAAGTTGAGCCCCAAGTTTCCCGGAGAATATTGGATACTCTTTGTTACCATCTTCTCTAGTTTTATTGCAAAGATACTGAAGTACATCTTTTCGATCATTGGTAATATATGCAGCACAAAGTAGTAGTGGAGTCCACCCCAACTTATTACGTATTTGTGTTAATTCAATTGACTTAGTAGTTCCTGCTTCGACTATTGCTGTGACAGCTTCAATCCCTGCATTCAGCGAAGCAAAGTGAAGGGCCGTATTGTCATTTCTGGTGTCCTTCATTATAAGCGCAGCATCAGACATGTTTTTTACTAGCTCTTTTACAAAATTTGAATGTCCTGCGCCAGCTGCAACGTGCAATGCAGTCCTCCCAAACACGTTCACTGAAGAGTTAAATGTACCTTTAGCTTTAAATAATTGGATGGAATCTTGCACATTTTTCCAGTCACCTTTAAGTGCAGCTTCGTACAGGCGTCGCTTGATTTCTACACAGTGGTCGAAAGTCGTTAGTATTATTAACTATTAAATCAAAAAAGGGGTGCGTATTGCTTATGCAGCCCATTATAGATGGTCATCTGATGAAAAAAAAGTCGTTAGACGGGCCACTGTTTTGGTAGTGATTTTCCAAATGGAGAGAAAAAACAAACATGCCGTCAGTATCAGGTCGTACTAAACATGTAACTAGGCCAAATCAAATAATCCAATTATAATAAATTAGTATATATATTCTTAATTCTAAACTCTTTAAATCAAATAATAATTATTTTATTTTAGAAAAAAAAAGAAAGAAAATAAAATTGATAAAAAAATAATATATTGGTATTCTAGGGAAGAAATTGTTTTTTCAACAAAAATAATAAAATTAAAATAATCAATTAAATAAAATTTGGTAAGTCTATAGTTTTCATTCAAAACCTATCTTAAAATGGAAGTGTTTTTCTCCACAAATATTTAATTTCTTTTTTTACCAAACACAAGTTTTAGTAAAACATTGTTGTATATTACTCACCTAACTCATCGTTGATCTCGAGCACATCATGTTGAACTAGAGGTTCTTCCATCTGGATTTCCATAGTGCCTGACCCTTCTTGTGTTTTGTCTATAACCTTCTTGGGAGGAAAATGAGGTTTCTCTTCACCTATATTTATATGCAACCTCTGTTCTTGAAATTTGGATTTTAAAAAGGAGAGGGAAAAAAAAGAAACACCATTATTGCAACGGTACGAATTGGCCAAGGGTCATGTTTACTATTTCTATCACTTTCCCAAAGGTCATGTTTCGATTATCTAGGGGATGTTAAGATCATTTGACTTTGGGCAAAAATATTAATGAGAAACTTTCATCTAACCATGTTCTAAATCCTACTAAAAATCATTTGGGCAAAAGAGAGGCTGCCACCAAAGAACAAGGGGGAAGACAAAAAAAATCTTTAAAACCAGATAACGCCATGATATATATGTATACCAACTTGTTCAAAGGTTAATGTACGGAAGAGGTCTCGACGACTTGGCAAAGCAACATGGTTGGAAGCATGATCATCGTAATGTACTTTGCTCAGATATTAATCATATAAGTTCCAGATGAATAAGTTGACTTACTCACCAGATCATGCAACGTGAGCACCATATATGATCATAAGTTGGCAAACTTTGTTCCTTATTTACCGATCAAAAAAAAAAAAAAAAAAAGTTGGCAAACTTTGTTTTTAGTCTCGTTGCGGTTCAAAGTTACTGAAGTATATCCTGTTCGACCCCTTGTCAATAAAAATATACGCAGCAAAAAGAAAAGTCGTGAGATTATTAAGCTAGCAATGGGCCTTCCAAATAGGCAACTCAACGTTACACAACAAAAGAACCTAAGAGCGTCCACAGTCATGAGGTCGACCAAAAACCATACAAAATTTTGCTTTTAAAATTAGTTTTGGACGAGCGGCACTATGAGAGGATGCTAGACTATACTTGAGCGGAGACCTAACGAGCGGTTGAAGTTGGACGTTGGTATAATCAGGGCCGGTCCTGACCAAGTGCCGGAGGTGCGACGCACAGGGCCAACATATTTCTAGGGGCCAAATTTTTGTAAAACGGATGCCCCCTTACACTCCTAAGCCCAGTAGAGACTCACCCAGACCCAGTTACTACTCCCACATGTGCTACAACCTACACACCACACATGCAACTCTTTCTTAAGTTTCTTCTTCTTCTTTACCTTACCCGACCAGAGGACCTAACAAAAGAAAAAGCAAAAACATCACAGACTCATAGCGCCCTTGGCTTTGCACAAACTCTGGCTACTGCCACAGAGATGGCTAATGAATAGGGAGTTCCAGCTGAATTTTTTGTTGGTCGCATAATTCGTCGAAAACAATTTTTTGAGGAGATTGGGAACTCCGAGGAAACAACGCATGTGATAACATATTCGGATGGATGATAATCAGTTGCATGCTCGTTGTTGCAATCTTGAAGGTGAACGGTTTGTTTTCTGAGTTGAAAGTTTTACGTGAAGTGTTACCAAGTGTAATAACTACAACAATTGGTATATTCAACTACTTAAAACGTCAAGATAGTTTCCCGATTACATTCATTGCATATCGAGTACTATTAACATTTCCCGTTATAGTGGCAAGCGCAGAAAGAAGCTTCTCAAAACTGAATATATTGAAGTATTTTTTTGCGTACAACCATGTCCCAAGAAAGACTAAATGGGTTAGCTATGATATCAATTGAACACGATCTTCTTGATGGACTTGATATTGAATCATTGATTAGTGATTTTGCTGCAGTAAATTCAAGGCGAATCAATTTCCGTTGATTAGTGATTAACTAGTAATGTATGTATAATGAACAAAAATTTCTCATGTTTATGTTATACTCCCTCCGTCCCACATAAATTGAGCTAGTTCTATTTTGATTTT
>JAJJMA010110042.1:0-11145 GCA_023529015.1 Papaver nudicaule | reverse complement strand
TCGAATTTAATTCTCCAAGAGCTCTAAGTTCTGTGAACGAGGCTATTCCATGCAATAGATCATACCAGGAGCTAGCAAACTATTTAACATGTGTCAAGTTCTACATATGATTACACGAAGGATTTGACTACAATCAGCAATCATATTATGCTACTTGGGACAGGGTTCATCAACTATCTGTATCTCAAAACCCTAGTCTAGCACTAGATATGGATATATGTGTATTCAGTACGCATCCTAAACAAACAAATAGTCAATCATCAATCATCATATACATAGTTATGAATCATCTATAAACCGTAGAACATGAACGATAATGGAGAAATCAAATAACAATTGAATGTATTACTTCAGTGCTTGTTTCCGAAATTAGACTACATCCTTAACCAATAAATAGGTTTTTTGTAATCCAAAGAAAATAATAAAGAAAATAATAAAAGCATAAGAAAAACCCTTGTTCGGCGCCTCGAAAATCGCGCCCAAAAACTTTGTATACATAGTAGCCTCGCGTCAAAAACTTTCTCCTGAACTCCGTACGTCTGCCTCTTAGTGATTCTCTTTTGTGACACCTTTGTGCTTGTATCCTTCTTGTGTTCAAAGGCCACCAACTCCATATGAGTCCAAGTTATGAACTGAGTCGTTTTTGCTTCATTTTATTAAAGATAATCTCAAAATACATGTAAAATAGAAAATGGTTAAAATAAACAATATATGAGGCTTAAGCCGACTAAAGTGCCTAGATTAGGTACTCATGAAAATAGGTTTTTTGCACACCTATCAGGTACCTACGTTGGAGAAGACGGGGGAAAGAGTAAAGCAATGCTCTGGTTCTCTCCCTGAGTTGAACTTATACGCGGTAAATCCTCTTTTGCTGTTGATGGTGGTGCAATATTTCTTGTGTGAATTACGAAGGTATCTTATTGCTTCCTCGTTTTTTCTTGCAGCTGTCGTAGTATGTGCAAAGTTCTTCTTTGTTGTTGAAATTTTATCCGGCTAAGTACTCATCTTGAAGCCTATGCTTCCCAGATCGTTTTTGACCGTGATAACACACTAAGAAACTTGAATGAGATACAACATTCCCCGCAAGGTAATACTTCGTCCTCGAAGGTAGTAGATCTTGAGAAGGATTTGTTTAGTTTGAAAAAGATTTGGAGGATGCCCGGGCTGCCAAGGATTCCGCGGAAAGAGCCCAAGCTCAATCTGTTTCTTCCCTTACTAGGGAAATTAAGGGAATTTTTTTTTTTTAATAAAAGGATTTTTATTTATTAATCTGAATCAGAATCGGAATCAACAGAATTACAAGTTTTAGATAGAAGCCTGGCAACAAGCTGGGCTCCAATCCCTTTTTGAAGTACAACCCCAATTCCGTGAAAAAGAAAATCCCCCACGATGACATTTGCATCCTGGCTAGTGTCACACCCCCAAATTAGCGTCTACCAATTTTGGCCTAGAAATGACTCGGCAATACTAATGATTCAGTGAATCAAGCTTCACCCATCAATGGTCATCCTTACACACTTGCTCAATTCAAGTGCACCCACAATCATCAAAGATTGGCAACAAAAGTCTTTCTTCATTTTCTCTCATCCTTTAGTGCATCCCATACTGCAATAAGGCTTTGCCATGCTACCAATTCCACACAATATCAACACAATTCATGAACACATAATTAGAAGCAACAACTATTTTCATTACTTCAAGGAAGAATACAAAAATCACCCAAAACCGGGCTACAAATGGCCATCACTCCCCAGTGATGCCAAACTCCCTACAAATGGCCTAAAAACTCTGCCTAGCTAAGCCTATGGGATTTATCCCTCTGTTTCTCCTAAAACGAAGAACCCTAACTACAGTGTATTTCTGACCTATTTATAGTGTCAGACCTTGCCAAAACTTCTGTGCAACCGCTGCACAAGCCATGGATAGCCAAGTGTCCACAGGTAGTTTCTGTAACTTTCAAGTGTTGTTAACTGCCAACCTTTTTCTGTGTTGTCAGCCAAACGAAGCCACTCCTGTTCCCATCAGTTACCAAAGCCAAACACGGTTATAAAGCCTCTTTATAATCGTTCTCAAAGTCCTCCTACTCATACCACGCATCCTCATGCCATATCTAACTTATAACCGTCAATATGAGCCTTTACCAAGCCATGCCATGCCACTTACGCCAAGGACATGTGCCACACTTGGATGGACGCTACAAACAGCGTGCACACATGATAATAAATCTTCTAAAGTCATGCATAGCTTTGGCTCACAAGCTTTAAGCTTCCTTACTACCTTTGGCCGAGTACGGACTAGCAATAACCGTTTGGCAGCGCCATTGCTTCTCATGCATTACCAAAGCCTTGGCCAAGCTTTGGCCTAATGCCAAGGTCATTCTCTTGACCTTTTCCATGTCCTTGAATGCTTACTTGCACTAGTGGATTTGGTCCATATTACAACCCTATGTTATGACCCCTATTAATGGTGGCTAGTGTTTTGACCTCTAAAAGGGGTGGTAACACTAGAAATAAAGTAGACAAAATTATTAAAAATTATACTACCCTTATTATGGGCTGATTTATAAACATTTTAATTTCAAAAAAACCATCAGATGAACGACCCTTACACAACCCTGAACCATGGATGTTGCCATAAAATCATGGTTACCACCCTATTACCACCGATGAACATAGCCATTTCCCTTTAGATCTCAGCCATCCGTTTACATCTCAGCCATCCATCAATTCATATAAATATTCCTAAAGCCTTATCCTAAATTCCTACCTCATATCTGTCGCATGATACCTCTCTTCTTCCTCCTTCAAAAAACCTTTCTTCTTCTCGATCTGCTTCTCACTTCAGCCACCACCACTCAACCCTCACAACCATCATCATCCAACACCTCTATCACCGCAAGACTATCGACATCTCTCAAACTTTTCTTTTATTTCCAGTATTAAAATCGATTTGGGGGTTAGGGTTCTCAGTCTCATTCTCTTAGTATGTGCTGAACATATTTTCGATTTGGGGGTTAGGGTTCTCTGTACCAAGATCTTTTCTTATGGATCTTGAACCTGGTACCAACGATTCACTTAAATCGATTCGATGAAGATGATGTGTTGATTGATTCCGTTCTGGATTACAAGGTATATCTTAAACCCTAAATGATTTTTTTTTCATTTGCAATTCATTTTTCTGTAGATCTATAGATCTGGTTTTTCAATTTCTCGAATTGTTTTAAGGTTTGTGTTATAGATTTCAATTCTACAATTTTCTGGTCTATACCTAAATTTATGACATATTATATATATGGGTTTTGAGATTTGGGTATTTTTATTATGTGATTTTTTTTTAGGAATTTTATGATGTCGGTACTGATGTTGGTAATGGTTTTGATTGGGTGAAGTTTGAGGTCTTTTGTTTATTTTGCTTGATATTGATTTGTTCAGAAATTCTCATCCGGTGATGATGTGTTGATTGTTTCTGCAGGTCTTGCAAAACCATCTCCTGTGATTGAAGCGTTTTGCACTGTTGAGGAAGTATAGCTTCACTGAATATCAGATGCTACACTATCTGAGGGCATTAATAATCTGAAGAATTCAGTGGTAAATTAGATTGACTTGTTGCTACTTGGTTATTGGTAATGCTCGTAAATATGTAATTATCCTTTGTAGGCGTATTCTATCAATATTTACTAACTAGGTTTTTGATTGCCTTACTAACTTCAATATCAATATGAATCTGAATATGCTTGTAATTATCAATATCATGTTGTAGGAGGACAAAATGTTTTGGTGAAAGACTTGTTTAATGAACAAATTTGTCGCAAAGACTTGCTAAATTTTTTTATGAGTTTTTGTTAGTACTTGAGCTGATTTGGTTATGTGTTGGAAATGTCAAATTATATGTCGTGGTTCTTAATATTTGAAAGATGTAGTATACTAGTTATCAGTTGGTCAGTCATTGTTGTGATCTTGGGGAGTAATAGAATAGTTACTCCATGATTCATGAATTCACAGAACTAGTGATAGTAGCCTCTTTGTTGGTTTTTATACTTTGGGGGCCACTGGTCTCTTTATGTAAATTGAGGGATATTTGCACTGATCGGGTTGTTACGTTAGTTGATTGTAATTATATGACGCAATCTGGAATCAATTGTGTGCATGTGTTTGAGTACAAATACGGAGACTAGTTTGTGCCTTTTTGTGTTATGAAAGTGGTAAGTTTGGTGCAACATTAGTTGTTTTTGATTGTATGAATTGGGACTTTTATGTCTATGATGAGCCTCTTCTCATTTCTGAGAAGTTATATGGTTAACATTTGTTTGTGGGATGATACCCGACCATTTACCTGTAGCTTTAGCAATTTTATGGTATCATGTATATGCTTCACCGTCATCTTTCTTTTTATTTCAAATTATATAGTTGTTCTGGTTCTTGGTTTTATGAAATCGTGGAGTTGTTTATAATTTTCATTCACCTTGACTACTCTCCTATAGTTGTCTAATCTAATACTACTGCATGTAGGTGCTACGCTCGTCTTCATCCAAGAGCCTTGAACTGTAGAAAGAAGTATGGTCACAACAACCAGGTACATAATTGACTGCTGAAAGTTTATATTTGGTTTTAGCCTCTTGATGCTGGGATTGTTGATCTAAGCTGTTGTTTTTTATTGCAGTTAAAGCCCAAGAAGATCAAATGAGCATTAGGCTTGTTGTTGTTCTGGCAGGTGTTTGAAGTGATTTCAGACTTTTATCTCATATTGATTAGTACACTTTGTTTAAGTTTGGAGACTAGTTTTAATATCATCTTTGTATGACTTTGTTCTGTCTCTTAGAGACGTAGATCGATCAATTTTAGTTCAGATCTTTTCATTGGACATTTTTCTGTTGATTCTGTGTCTAACTTATGTTTGTTTGTGTTTTTTTTAGATCATCAATGACCGTGAGACTGGTAGATCCAGGGGTTTTGGGTTCGTCACCTTCGCAAGTCCAACTGAACTCTGCAAGTCCAATTGGTGATCATGAGATTTCCGGTCTATGAACTCTGCAAGTCCAACTGAGATTTTCAAGTTTTTAAGGTTACAATGTTTTAGTTAAGCCTTGTATTTTTGTGAACTCAGGAATTAAATCATTTTGAACCTATTTGAATGCCATTTGAGTTTATGAACTTGATATTCAATACAATAAATTTTCATTTTATTGTCATTTGAGTTTATGAATTTGGGTTTCATTACAGTGTAATTAGAATTTCATTTGAATTTGAATCTGGGTGAGACAGACGGAATCAGCTTCTGACTGAAGGAATTCAGACAAAGCTGATTCCATTTTTTTTAATAGTCAAAATCAAGGATACTACCGATCCTAATAGTCATTTAGGTACCACGGTTAATGCGCGTCGTTTATCTGCATCCCATACCGTGCGTCGTAGAAAAATAACACGCCTCAGAAGCGACCCTTTATGCTACTGATCGTGTGCGTCGTAATAGCGTGTTTTGCTACATGCCCTGACGGTCGTAAAACAGCCAAAATCCACTAGTGTTGAGTTGGGCCAACTCAAAAATCCTCGGACACTTGACATTGACCAATCAATGTCATATGCATGTCAAATGGCCTTCCTTGTCTTAGCCTAATGTCGCTTCCTTGTCGGACTAACGAAGCTACATTTCCTAGGCCACTTGTGTCAGGGTTAACAAACCTCCCCCACTCATTCTGTTTATCGTCCTCGATGAACGCAATACTCATTTGGGACCTCCCATACTACCTGGCTATATAAGTACACTTCTGAAAAAAAAACCTTCTCAGTTCTCAGAAATTCAGCAACTTTCTTGGCCTCCCTGGCGTCCATGCCAATACTTTGTGCTTAGTACCATTCACCATCACTTAGCTTTACTGCGTTGTTATTGATCTTGCCAACTTGAGATTTTATTGTAGTGCTGCGCAACACTTCAACTTCATGTCAACTTGCATATCAATACCCAAATGCAAATTTTGCGATCTTTCTTGGCTAAACTTCGTTTCTAGCCTCAAATCACTCATCCATCAACTGTGCCTAAGCGTACACAGTTTGACATGCACAAGGCCAGCAATGTTCCTGTCCCTACCGTCCATATGATCCCTTCTTTTGTGCTTAATGATCACTGTGATCATGGCCTTTGCCTCATGCCTTCAAACTCCGACTTTGGTTGCATCCTACAACCCAACAGGACTTATATGCGACTTAGCCTTTCTCCATTCATGTTTCATATCCCCATCTCAGGAATGACATCCTTATCGACCTCTTGCATGCCATAGAATCCAGATTTGCTGATTTTTGGCCATGTCTTTCCGAAACAACATGGATAGAATGCATGAATTGCATTGTCATGACTTAGCCTCAGTTTTGCTGGCCCATTCCTTCATGGCCCTCCGTCAAGTTTCCCATAGAATGACTAGTGGTTTTATGCGTACCAACTAGCATCTATTGTTGCAAACACACTAAGGAACTCGTTTCCTTGAGTGTTATGGCCAAGTATAAGCCTTATACTTGCTCCAACTGTTATGCAATTAGCACAAATCCTTGTGCCATAATTTGCTCAACTCGCCTTGAACAAAACTATTGAGTTACATAGCTTCTTAGCCTAAGCTATGACTAACTAGTTTAGGACAGAACTTGGCATCCTACCATTCTCTGGCGCACGTCGCTTTCGAAACCAATGCGCCTCAAGCATTCATTCGAACTGCTACGCCTTCACACTTTGGACAACTTTTCAAAGCTTATGAGTTTCCCCAAACTCATGCCTTTGATGGACAGACTTCTTGGCCTTGCTGCCGTTCTTGTATTACACTCTTCTTAGCAATTTACTTAGTACAATATGCAGGGCCCTCCCTTAACAGCAACATGTCTTCACACCATCAAATTGATTTTGCACCATTACACTTTCAACGTCTTCTATTGCATATTCCGGCTAATATGCTATGTAGCATCTCCCATGTGAACTAGCTTTACTCCGAATCAAAAGAGACAAGTACTTTAACATCGAACACCCTCATTCACTACTACCTTACATAGAAAGACTTTTCCCAACACCAAGGTCACACACGACCCAATACTTGAAAGTATACTTCAAATGGATTGCAAACACCAACACCAACTGATCAGAAACTTGTAAGACCAACAAGCTTTGCAATATTGACTTCATTATAACTATTTAGCAAAAAAACGAGGAAACAAGGCCACAACCAATTGCCTTGTATGCTACTGACCCTCCATCCAACTATCAATGTTCATATGTTTCTCCCATAACGAAACATCGTCCAATTAATACTTGGCCTTTGGCCAGACTCCTCCAAATTGAGGCAATCATGTTGCCATAGCTTCTCAGAAGATTTCAAGAATGGCCCATGCCATTTATATGCATCCTCACTCCTTTGTCATTTTATATTCCCGCATATACTTCTTCAATCATATCGTAAGCTTGTGCCACACATTGCACAACCTGGAATGAAATGAATTGATGATTCTGAGCATCACCATAGTGCTCAGTTAAGCCATCTTAACCAATATCTATTGTGGACTATATTCCCTTCCTTGGACAGTTGTAAACAAGGCCAACATCCCTTGCAAATGAGGCACCGCTGCCTTCGTTCCATAAAGCAATGCATATACTGCATAGATATCATTCTTCCTTTAACTTGGAACTCATTTTCCTGCCCATATACATCTGGTTTGTCGTGTCATTACCCTTGGCCAAATCAAGTACCCATGACTGATTTGCTTTTGATAAGGATGTCCGCTGTGGTTCTTAGCCAAATGTCGGTCTTTGAGCTCCCTAGCTCTTGCATTTTGACTCCACTTCTATACAACCAAATGTAAATGCACTATGCTCATGGCATCCTCTTGTGCATCTCTAGCATCAACAAAGAAACTTTGCTTAACGTAAGACCGTGGTGTATCGGTTGTTCCCTAACTTACGTTCTTTTCTTCGGCCTATCAACAAGACATATGCTAGATAAGAATTATCCATACAATTCTTTTCTCATGACATTGCATATGCCACAAAACTTCTGGCCACAACCAGAATTGCATTACCACCAAGGTATATGCATCGAGGGAAACACGCATACTCTTCCATCCGACTGCCACAATGAGATATCTCGCCTTCTATGCCATATAGTAGGCTCTCATTCCTTTTGCCTCTTGCTAAAGTCAGCAACATACTATGTATCTAGGAATTTTCGCAAAATTCCCATTACATCTTGTAATACTTGGTATTGACAACATTACGAAAGGCCTCCTTTCTAATGATTATGCTTCTTGCATACTTGTGAGAATCATGGACTTAAACTACTGAATTGCACCATAGAAGTCAGCAAACTCTTGTGTTTTATCATTCTACCAATTGAATACCTTCAATTCAAAGGGTTCTTCCACGAACAAATGACACCAACACTATTCAAAGAGAGAAAATCTTCGCAAACTAAAGCCAAATCAGAGCCAATCATGCTCTGATACCACACTGTCACACCCCCAAATTAGCGTCAACCAATTTTGGCTTAGGAATTACTCGGCAACACTAATGGTTCAGTGAATCAAGCTTCAATGCTCGGAATTACACACTTGCTCAATTCAAGTGCACTCACAATCATCAAAGATTGACAACATAAGTCTTTCTTCATTTTCAATCATCCTTTAGTGCATCCCATTCTGCAATAAGGATTTGCCATGCTATCAATTCCACACAATATCAACACCATTCATGAACACATAATTAGAAGCAATAACTCTTTTCTTTACTTCAAGGAAGAATACAAAAATCACCCAAAACCGGGCTACAAATGGCCATCACTCCCCGGTGATGCCAAACTCCCTACAAATGGCCTAAAAACTCTGCCTAAGCCTATGGGATTTATCCCTCTGTTTCTCCTAAAACGAAGAACCCTAACTACAGTGTATTTCTGGTCGATTTATAGTGCCAGACCTTGCCAAAACTTCTGTGCAACCACTGCACAAGCCATGAACAGCCAAGTGTCCACAGTTAGTTTCTGTAACTGCCAAGTGTTGTTAACTGCCAACCTTTTTCTGTGTTGTCATCCAAACGAAGCCACACCTGTTCCCATCAGTTACCATAGACAAACACGGTTATAAAGCCTCTTTATAACCGTTCTCAATGTCCTTCTACTCATGCCACGCATCCTCATGACATATCTAACTTATAACCGTCAATATGAGCCTTTACCAAGCCATGCCATGCCACTTACGCCAAGGCCATGTGCCACACTTGGATGGATGATACAAACAGCGTGCACACATGCTAATAAGCCTTCTAAAGTCATGCATAGCTTTGTCTCACAAGCCTTAAGCTTCCTTACTACCTTTGGCCGAGTACGGACTAGCAATAACGCGTTTGGCAGCGCCATTGCTTCTCATGCATTACCAAAGCCTTGGCCAAGTTTTGGCCTAATTCCAAGGTCATTCTCTTGACCTTTTCCATGTCCTTGAATGCTTACTTGAGCTGGGCCAACTCAAAATCCTCGGACACTTGACATTGACCAATCAATGTCATATGCATGTCAAATGGCCTTCCTTGTCTTATCTTAATGTCGCTTCCTTATCGGACTAACGAAGCTACATTTGCTAGGCCACTTGTGTCAGGGTTAACAACTACCCATATAGTTACGCAATCTCTTGAGAAACTCCACAGTGTCACTACCCAACTCCCCTAAAGTGGTGAAAACTGCACATGAAGGTAAAACTGCACAAGCCCATTAGCTCTCCTTGTCACTTACAGCAGCCCACTTGTCTAATATACTGTCAGTTCCACGGAACTGACAGTGCAAATCTCAACCATGCCCAATTTCAAAGTATGCCCAAATCTCTGGTAGGCCCAAATTCAAAACATGCCCAAATCTCCACTGAACAGTAACACCATCGAATTTCTGGTGTGCCCATATTTTTTTTATTATTTTTTTAATTTTTTTGATAAACAAGGTATCTTTTATTAATGAAAAATTCAAGAATACAATGAGTTTAAGATCCAAATAAGAGAATAGAAAAAAACACATCGTAAAAATACAACCCCGAAAAATCCAACAAGAGAAAGGGAAGGATTACCAGAGGTAGACAAATCCAAGTATGAATTAGATCCGATTAAATCGGTAGAAGAATGGTTTTTCATGGAATTATAATCCAACCATTTGAATTGTTTTTCTTCTTGGAAAAGAAATGCTCCCAAAATAGGAGTAATTTGCTCAAATTTCTTAAAACCTATGACATAGCTTCCATCGTCAGAAACACCGCTGATGAAGATTCCGGCGCCGGATAATTCATAGATGAAGATTCCGGTGAAGATTCCGTCGTCGGAGACAACAAAGATGAAGATTCCGTCATTGGAGCATATCACAAGCGATCTTGAAACCCAAATAACCCAAAAACGACCATTAAAGCCTAGATAAATCTCTTGAGAAGAGTAGATAAAAACACCGAAACGGTGTAGATAAAAGATGAGTAGAAAACATCGAAAACTAAACTAAAACTCTAAAAAAACTAGAAAAACAGTAAAGGGAAAGAAGATCTGCTCAGATCCAGCCCCAAAACGGACCAGATCTGAGCAGTTGATGATTGCCGGTGAAGGGGTTTTTTTCCTTGGGAAAGGGGATGCTAGTGGAGAGAGAATAGAAGAAGATTATCCGCTAACTAACTCTATATGCCCAGATCTCAAATATGCCCAAATTCCAGTATGGCCAATCTCCAAGTATGCCCAAATCTTCCAATGTGCTCAAAATCTCAACTGTCATAGCATCTCCATCGCAAACAGTAGCACCATCAGCTCCCTTTGTCACTTCTATCACTGCCTTATCATATGAGGAGCCCATTAAGCCATTAGTAACTCCATCACCATTCGTATCACCAAACTCATGACAATATCACCACTGAATCAGTTTTTTTTTTTTTTTTTTTTTAACCCATCTCACTTTTTTATGGGAGGTGTTTTTTTTTTTTTCTTCGGCTGTTATGTTTTTCGCCTTGGTAGTTCTGTTTTTCGCCATTTGAGAGAGTGAGAAATAAGGACTTACCTCCCCCACACTTGAACTCTACATTGTCCTCAATGTAGATTGACTCGTTCAATGGAATTCAAATGTGGTAGATATCCGGTGGGTTGACTCCCACAAAGCAAAATCGAATG
>JAJJMA010110039.1:0-12504 GCA_023529015.1 Papaver nudicaule | reverse complement strand
AGACGATCACATGAAATCACTTCCATCTTCCAAGAGTTTCCGCCATCTTTATACACCACTAGAATTACTTCGAAGCTCACATCCGAACTTCCATCTTCGTAGAACCATCTCTTCAACCAAAACACCATGACGTTGATAAATATTCTCAAACCATCTTCGACCAAGAAGACTTGTGAAACTTTTCATGTTTCACATACACCACGAAAATCTTCATCATCGTCAATGAATCCTTGCACAGACTCCACCATTGATCACCAAGAGAACCATTTAGAAGAATTACCGTTAGCTCCACCTAAAAACAAAGTTAAAAACATATTGAACTCTAACCCAGAAAAGAAGAATTAGCTTCAACATCATACTCCAGTACATGTCTAGATTAACGTGTATCTTAAATAAACCATAAGACATCTCCACTGTGATTAACAGGCTTTAATCCTTTAATGATTCCCAAAGCCAACACCAATCTGACATACTTTTTGCCACCATCACACACAATATACTCGTTAAAAAATATACACCGTGTGAACGCCCATATTATTGTGGTACATGCTTCCGAAATCGGGCACATTCTTGATATTACGTGCAATCCATCAAGAATTTCTTCCACGTATATTTAAGATTACAAATATATAAAACATCTCGTGCATAACTTTGAAGTGTTGCTGGACTTGCTTCTACATGAGACCTCACAGCCCCATCATTTCTTCAAACTTTGTAACCCATTCTTTATAGTGTATGGTCACTAACACTCTTCAAGAAGTATATATGTATTCCACTTCACTCAGCCTTATTTTGCATCCCATACTACATCATAAATCTAAACGAAGAACATACACTTCTTCCAAAGTTGAACCTTCAATTTGTAAATCACATCAAATCCATCTTTGTGTAAGCACCGGTAGAAACATTATCTTCAAACATATATCTCCACCCGAAAAATATACTCTTTTTCAATACCAGATTCAATCACGCGCGCCCGTCCAACAACTTTGATACCAATTGTTGGGAAATTGGCACCCCTAGCGCAACGAAATACATGATCACAAGGGATGTTGGTGATATGAACCAAACACGGAGAAATAATAATAATGACAGAAGATAAACAAGCACACAACCACAACACAAGATATACGTGGTTCACCTTTACATGCTACTCCACGACCAACACCACCAGAGAAACTTCTATTACTATCAAGACCATTACATGTTCCTTACACAATCCACACGATAAGACCCAAACCGAAGAGTTACCAAGACATACCTGAGACACCATTGAGAAACCTTAGAAATCAACTTTCTAAACTATTCTCCAATCCAGACTCATGTCATCTCTTCTACACCTTCTTCACAGTTGCCAGTAATAGAGGAGAAACATGGAAACACTCTAGAAACTAGGGCAAAGCCCTAAACCCCAACCCTAGAACACCAAAAACCTCTCTCTACAAGTTTTTCTCTTGCACCGATATTAACCTTCACGGTAGCACTGACCCTCCCTAACAAAGAGACAAAAACCTAAGCACAAGGCTTTACCACTCTTTTAGGTTGGATATCTATACACATACAATTCTAGTCCTATATATAGAGAATACAAACTTGGCCACCAAGTATTAGTCTCCAACAAGGAAACTCAAAACTCTTTCCTAATATAATTAGGGAACCCGACAAACATGGAAATAGACTTAAAATAGGAAACCCGTAGATTTCCTAACAGTGGTGCTATACGTCTCACAATGCGCTCATTTTCGGTAGTTAAGTAGAGATCTATAAGAAGAATATGCCACAAAAAATTATTTCCAAATTCCTTGTCGTTTGAGAATTATGAAAACAAAAGTGCGGCAATGTCAAGATAGTGCCACCACTCTAACCATGCCATGAAATTTTCTCTCTTTTTTAAACAGCGAATCGTCGATTAATCGAGACGATGAAGGTTTGTAGAAATTGAGAGGGAGAAAGAGGGGCAGTGGAGACGATGAAGAAGAAGAGAATACCGAGAGTTAAAAGAAAATGAAACTGAAAATCAGTTTCTTTGTTAGTTATTAGGTTTTTGTTAATGATTCAGGGGCATTTTTGTCTCATCCTTAATTTAATAGGGTAATTTAGACTTTTCATTGTTTTTTGACACCCCTTATAACACCCCCCTAGGATAGTAATATTGTTGCTTCCCTAGTAAATCACACGGCCCCTAAATCAGCCAGTTTCAAAATCTATATATGGATTTCATATACATCGTCTCGATTAAATTCTATATAAGTTATGGCGAGGACCAAACAAACCATTGTTTAATTTTGTCTGTGATTGAGTTTTTGGTTGTGGATTGATTGATTGAATGGTATATAAATAGGTTTCAGTGTGATTTTCGACTGGATTAAACCCTAGAAAATCCAGCCGATATTTATATTTTGCAGAATTATCGTCTGGATTGCATGCGTATTAATCCAGACGATATTGAAGTTAGTAATTGGTGGTGTAGTTCTCGGTTAGGTTATGTGAAAAAATCCAGACGATATGTATAATTTAGACTATTATTGTCTGGATTGTTTCAGTATTGCATTCATATAACTCCAGACGACAATGAGTTAGCCTTTGTGTGTCACAATCAACCTAGCCGATAATAGGCTAAATTTCTACAAATGTAGACGATAATGAAGTTGAGAAGAGATTTGTGGAGTTCTCGGTTAGGTTGGCTAGACACAATTCAGACGATAATGAAGTTGGCTATTGTGTCATAACCAACCTAGCCGAAAATAGTGTCAAAATGCAAAAATCCAAACGATTTTTGGTTTAGTGAAGTTTTCGGTTGGATTTTTTGGTTGGTTCCAGCCGATATTTTCTCTGTAACCAATTTGTGTTTCGTCTGGAATTTCATAATATAACAAGACGAAAATGGGATTTTCGTTTGGGTTTGATATTAACTTCTGGACGAAAATTTTCTGTACGGCCAATTTTTCCCCAAATTGGAAATTTATCGGTTGCGTTAAGAACACAACCAAACCGAAAATGTATTTTCGGCTGGCTTCTGGGTAAAATTCCAGACGAAAAACACTTTTGGAACACACAAAAATCACATTTTTTACGTGATTTTAAAGATTTGAGCACAAATATAGGCATACCTGAGTGTTTTCTAGAGTTGATCCATGATTTACTGGGGGAAAGTGTTCATAATCTTCAGGGTTGAGCTCCAGATTGTGAAGAATGCCATCGTTTGTGCCTATCAACTCTTTATCATCAAAGAAGTTCCACAAATAACCCAACTCTAAAAATCCAGTTGATTTTTTTTCTTCTTTTATCTAACTATATGATTAAACTAATTAAGTTTAACAATTAATCTTAGTTTAGTTAAACTAATCTAATTAATTAGTTATAATTAAGTAAGGGTAGTTTGGCAATTAAGAAAATATGTTAGATAAGGGGTTTTGAGAAAAAGCTTTTGGATAGCCATATTTTATCTTATTATCCGGCTTCTCTACTAAATCACCCGACCTCTAAATCAGCTAGTATTTTGAATGGTAAGTTTTGGATACAAGATTACAAACATCAATAGGAATAGTATATGAAATCCATATATGGATTTTGAATGGTAAGTTTTGGATACAAGATTACAAACATCAAGTGCTCTTGTCTATTAATTGATCCGACATATCTTCGGAATTAAATAAATTTAATTATTTTAGTGCACGGCCAAGTCTATGATGTTATCTTTGTCTAGGGCACTTGTAATTAGAATAAGAAAAAACATTCACGGAGAAAAGATAGTTATCTTGTTTTATCATTCTAAAATGACGCACCGGGAAACCCCTTAAAGCAAGATCTATTCGAATGTATGACTTTGGCGTAGGTTTCTCTCTATAAAGCAATGTAGTCAGTCCATTATAGATTCATAGTGGTATCAAACTGTCAAACCAATAGTATCCGTTGTTTTGAAATCTCGCGTAATCGATGACAAGACTAACAGATTGTTGCGGTGACTTGCGAGAGTACTGAGACAGTGAAAACGCTCTTTGTCTCTGATCAAATCATCACTAGTACATATAAAAAATTACCAATGAATATCAAGAAGACAAGGAAAATCAAATGGGGAGCCTACAAAATTCAAAGGTTGAATTTGCATTCGTTCACTACAAGCTACGGGCCAATGATACTACTACTGATATAGACTAGTTAAGCAATTATCGGTTATCAACATCCAGTGATTGTTTTCTACTGTTAATAAAGTTTTTTGACATGACACTTAAGCTCTAAAAGTCTCCCAAAAAAAAGTGGTTTGTACATTTTAGCTACCTTCATACCGGTAGTTCCAGTGGATTTTTCCCCACCCCATGAGCCCCAATAAAATTTGCTGGAAATAAATTCCAGGAAAGAAAACCGAAAGGCTTGCATAATTGCAAGTCTGTGCACACACTAAATGTATAAACAGCCAACGGCATCTTGTACGGTTGGGCCACTTTACCCAGGTGTTAAATATCAATTATGTTCTTTAACAGTGAGATTACATCGGAGTCGTACATCTGGCGCCGCCAGTAAAGTTAAAATAGCTGACACCTGTAGTTATTATAATCAACTGTAATCCTTCCTCCCAGTCCCTCTCCCTCCCATTATTTATAGTACTTGTTTTGGGGCACTCGAAGACAAGATTTATGTTAATTTTAGGTTCCCCCCACAAATGAAAATTAAACAAGATCTGGTCCCGAAAGTAGGGTCACAAAATGAAAAATGATAGCAACACCAAATCAAAAATGAAGTCATTTGGATTTGTATCCATATATATCTTGAAATGGAGGTATCACTACCCAGCTGGTTCTCATTTTATTATTGGTAAATGATAATGACAGTGGTGAAACCGTTAAAACTTTCCCATAGAATTCTCCATTTTCCAAATTTTGTATTTTTTCAGCTTGTCTTGACGATAGCAAACTCTGGTGATGTATGTTTGATGACTTTGAAATTTACAGTTTACACTTGGTGATGATTGTGGGTTATTTTTCGAGAAAAAATCCACCTCCAGAAGAAAATCCTTGTTTACAGGCATATACTATACCTATACAACTGTAGCCCATCTATACAGAGTTTGTAGTTCAGGCTAGCAAGTCCCTGCTCTAAACTGGATCCACCCTTGCTTGACATTTGATCGTATAGGGCATTATTCTTGTTTATTTTGATGGATTCGTATGGGACACCATCGACGGCGTTTTTCTACTTTTCTTGTAGTTGCAGGCAGCCCTTAGTGAGCTTTCAACTATCTCAAAACCTTATATTTAATCTGTTTTAAGACATGTTCTATAAACATAAAAATACTCAAAGAAATGCAATTAGGAATGGATCGTTGTCAAATGCGGTTACCCAACAGTGATCTATTATTGTTTGGCCGATTAGACACCGATAAGGTCAGTCAAAATATGCAAGGATTTTTTCTCGCTAAGTATGTACTCGGAGGTAATGCCATACATTTCACAAACGTGGTGAATGAACCTGTAAGTTTCATTGAAAATCGTCCTGTTTTGTCAACTTGACTAGTAAGTGTACATAATTAATATCGAACCAAATGATGCATCGCTATCATTAATTTGTTCAAGCATATTCCTATATATCCAGATTTCTTTTACTTCCTTTTGATCCAGTAAGCCAGATTCATGGCTAGACGTTATCGGATGTACATTTTACGCATGTGCGCTTGGCTATTAATAATTAGATTAAGAGGATATAATGGGTGAAAACCTACTGTCGCGTGACTAGTTTGATTTGTTCCCAAGTTGAATGATTTTGCAAGTTGCAAAAGCTAAGAATGATGATCAATGCAAAGTAATGTTAAAATAAAGGTTTTACTTTTAGCAAGTGTCATTACTTAATAATATGTTCCTTGATTTCGTACGGGTGGTTTTAGTTAATCACAATTAAGCTAAGGCCAGGATATTGTGTTAATCTTATATCAGATCAGATAATCAAAGATCATAAATAATTTAAGCTTTTGTAGACGTCTTAACTTATCTCTAATACACTACACGAAAACTGGTCCAACCGGTAAGTGATTACAACATACTACTATAGAACTTTGTGTGTAAATCCATGTTTATAAGAATTAAGAAGCATCTTCTATCTCCAGCTGGGCATTAGAAGGGCGCGGAATTAGGTGTGTCCAGACCAAACTAAGGATGATGCCTCCAGACAAGATTGCCCCCACAATATAGTACTCATTCCATCTTGACTGCCAACATTATTGGCTTTTCATCTTTTTTTAAACCGTGCGGATGTGCTTTGAATGGTAGTGGTCAGCCAGGGTTGTCTACTATTATGTGTTATGCACTCTAGTCTTGGATTGGCTCGAGACAAGAGAATGATGATGCATCTAGGTATCTAATTATACCACAGCAACACGTATCCATACATTGGCATAATAGCATGCATAGGAGAGTTGATGATTAGTAGCTTTGTTAGGTTATTCGATCAATAAAGCTAACAGAGCCTAAAAATAGTCTTGGGACCAGGGGCCACGGCAGTTCAGAGGTCATCATATGATTTACTATGTATATGGGTAGAGTTTTGGCTAAATACCACACAACAATCATCTAGTTTGCATTGGATAAGTTAGTAACGTATCTAGCTGGCAGAAACATGACATATTGATTTTCCTTAGTTTTGGAGCAAAAATGATTTGTGCACAACCAAACTACACAACCAAACCTATACTTAAATAGCACAAGGCGAGATGTGTGGAGCTCTGAGGATCGGCGATGATCAGTACCTCTGATTCACCCTTTCCTCGTCAAAAATCTTCGACGAAATTACATGCATGTCTTCCATTCAAGTCTGGGAAGCTGGTTTTTCACAATGTCTTGTTTGAGGCTGATTGATGTTGTTTCTTCCTGATTTGTCTGTTCAAAGTTCGGTTGCTTTTGGATTTGGTTTAATTCTCAATTAGTAACACCCAATTTCATCTTTATGTTGATTGAAAGCTTGATTTCAGTGTATCATCGTTGATTTTGATTGTTTCTGTCCACGGGAACTAGTTCTTGTTCTTTGTTTGGAGAACTCAAAATTAGGTGCTTGATATCTGAGTCTGACTCAGTTAACTGGGTGTGTGTGTAGTATGTCTGTTTAGCTATCTTCATTGTTTCCTCATGATGTCTAACTGTCACAATGAGTTACATAGCCTGGAATTTCCAAGGTGCACATCAACCTAATACTATTCAGTAATTGAGAGAATTTGCAAGAAGATTTAAACCATCAATCGTATTCTTATCGGAGACCATTTCGGATGGAAATCATATGCTCTACATTAAGAATGTCTTGGGTTTTGACGAGGCTTTCACAATGCCTTGTAGAGTAAGGAGTGGAGGTCTGTGCTTAATGTGGCAAAGACATTTGAATGCCCAAGTTTTGGTGTCAAACCAGAGCTTAATACATGCCTTTGTCACCCCTTCTTCAGATGAACCTCCCTGGTACTTCATGGGAATTTATGCACCACCACATCCGCATACGAGGTGGGATTTCTGGAAGGAATTTGGGAATATTGTCATGGAACCTACTGCCCCATGATTATTGATTGGTGACTTCAATGAGATTATATCTCAGCAGGAAAAAAGGGGTGGTAGGCCTTTTCTCGACTCTCAAGCAGAGCATTTCCTAAATTTCATTGACCGGTTTGGCTCGCTTGATCTTGGCTTTCGGGGAGTTTCGTTTACCTGGTGTAATAGACAACAACAGGGTGGTTGCATTTTGGAGAGACTTGACAGAGGCTTGTGTAATTTACTTTGGTATCAACTGCACCATTATGCTATGGTGACTCATCTCCCTCGGATTGCCTCAGATCATGCTCCTTTGAGTCTGGAAGAAAAGGCAATTTCCAATTACAGGGCTAGAAGATTCAGAATCGAACATTTGTGGTTCCATCATCCCCACTTTCCACATGTGGTCAATCAGGCATGGAATTTTAAAAGGGAAGATCAGCCAGACTTAAATATCATCACCAAATCCAACACCACGGCAGTGCGGCTACAATAATGGAATAAAATGACCTTCGACAACCTGCCAAACATGATCAAAGAGGCAGAAGCTCAAATTCATGAAGCACAAGCTAATGCAGCGGCTGCACAGGATCAAACACTAAATTACTGGCTGCAAAAGGAGGAGGAAATGCATAATATCCACCTTATGCTTACAAATTATTTGGAAACTTATTGGAAACAGAGGTCCAGAATTCAATGGCTTCAGGATGGGGACCAAAATACAACTTTTTTCCATACTAAGGCCACAATCCATAGAAAATGCAACTATATTAGGCAGCTCCAGAGGCAGGATGGTTCTTGGGTGCATGATCAGAATGAAATTGTGGAGTTGTTGCTACAAAACTTTGAACGTATGTACTGCACGGAACCAACTATATTAGATGACGACTTATTTTCATGTGTCAAGAATCGTCTAAATCAATACCAGATTGATACAATACTGGCACCAGTAACCAAACAGGACGTTAAAGAAGCACTATTCTCAATTGGATCAGAAAAAGCTCCGGGGCCTGACGGTTTCACAAGTAAGTTTTATAAAGAATTTTGGGATCTAACTGGTGATGATATTTGGAGCATGGTGGAACACTTCTTTTCCGGTAATGACCTTTGTTTCCCCCTAAACCACATAAATCTGGTCCTCATTCCCAAGAATCAGAATCCTTGTTTACCTGAGCATTTTAGACCCATTGGATTGTGTAATGCGATTTACAAAATCATCTCTAAAATTCTTGTGAACAAGCTGAGACAGGTTATACAGATGATTATTTCCCCCTTTCAGAGTGCTTTTGTTCTGAATAGAGCAATTCATGATAACATCGCTATTGCGGCAGAACTTTTTCAGCACATTCGCACTGCCAATGTCACTAGCACTACGAAAGTGGCATTGAAGCTTGACATCAAGAAGGCGTATGATACGCTAGACTGGGGGTTCATTAGGAAACATTGATGGTTATGGGTTTTCCAGAGGTCTTCATCAGTCATATTATGAAATGTATTACCTCAGTCTCCTATTCTGTCACGGTTAATGGCACTCCACATGGAAATATAATTCCGACAAGAGGACTGCGACAGGGAGACCCATTATCTCCATACATTTTCATCCTCTGTGCCGAGGTTCTATCTGCAAATTTGGCGGTTCAGAAAGCCTGTGGAAATCTTCAGGGCCTGAAAATTTCGAGGAAGTCCTTCCCTATCTTGCATTTAATGTATGTTGATGATCTTCTGATTACATGTAATCCAGATCAACATATGGCCCACAACCTGGCAGCCCTACTGAACAAATATAGTACATCTGCTGACCAACAAATCAAAAAATCCAAGTCTCAGATTATTCAACACCCTAAATTGAGCGACGAGCAAGCTACATGGCTATCCCAGTTCTTTGGAATCAACACCACTCATCATGTTCCGCTTTATTTAGTTGTGCAACTTTGTTTTGGAAGAAATCGTAACCGTATTTTCTCTCAACTCATCAACAGATTGGAAAGAAAGACAAAGGGATGGATGAACAAATGTCTGAACCAAACGGGGAGGCTGGTAATGATCACAACTTCTTTAACTCCGACCACTAATCATGTCATGCAGATACAAAGACTTCCAGTTCATATTCATGATAGAATAGACAGAATTACAAGGAATTTCTTATGGGGTCGTGATGAAAATACGAGGAAATGCAGACCCTTGGCTGGGAGAAAATTGCTAGGGCTAAAGATGACGGTGGACTTGGCATTAAAATGAGTAAGGAGCATAATGATGCTTTACTCCTTAAGAGAGTCTGGAGAATCTATTCTCAGCCGCATTTAATCTGGAGTAACCTTTGCATCACTAAATACCTTGGAGAACCACTAATCTCGCCAGTCCTTCCATCACCTCCAGATTCTACAAGTTTAGTCTGGAAAGGACTCGTCAAAGCTTCGACAGTCTTTAATGGGTTCTGTTTTTCAAGGATTGGAGATGGTGCTAACACGGTTATAAGCGATTTTTGGATACCAAATCATTGCCCTATGCTGAACCCGATGCCACTTGAGAGACCCACTTTGAATGTGGCTTCCTTGATAAATCCAGGTTCGAATTCTTGGAATCACCAGATGATCTCTCAATCCTTTCCTCTACATGTAGCACAGACAATCTTTGGAATCCACATTCCAAACTCTGATACGGAGGATACTTGGATTTGGCCATTTACAAAATCGAGAGAATACTCTGTTTAGACGGGATACTAGAAACTTATGCTCAAACATCACTCAGGCTCTAACCTGCATGTTGCTGCACAACCACTAGATAAGAAGATTTGGAAGCTGTATTGTCCACCAAAAATCAGACTTTTCATCTGGAAAGTCATTATAAAGGGATTAACGTCTCTTGACCTTCTCCACAGGAGAAACATTACTACTAACAACATTTGTGTGTATTGCAGCTATGAGGTAGAATCCACCGATCACCTGCTTTTCTAATGCCCAAGAGTCATAATCATTTGGAATATCATCTTCAACCAATACAAACAACACATAAGACAACTGTATTATGACTGTCTTCAACAACATCAGTTCATCAACATCCAGTTCCTTTTACAGCTGCAACTTCAGGATGAGGAGAGGGGTCTTCTGATGTTCACAGTTTGGCACATTTGGTTGGACAGGAATGCAAAAATGTACTCAAACAGAAGCTCCACACCATACCAAACAACTCAACTGGCAATTACAATGTGGAAAGAATATGTTTGGGCACAAATCCATCTTGCAGCCTACTCTCCATATGCTCTACCACAACAGAGAAATGGAGAAGGTCATACGACAAGACAAGCAATTGATGTGACTTGGGAACTACCTCCTCCAGATTGGATTAAAATTAACACGGATGGAGTTGCAAAAGGGCAACCTGGACTAGCTGGTGCAGGTGTTATAAGTAGAAATTCAAATGCAGACGTCATTCAAGCGATGGCAGCACCAATTGGGAATGCGACTGCAATTGTGGCGGAGACTTGGGCCCTTCTTCTTGCAGCTAGAATGGCAAACCAATTCAATTGGCGAAAGGTTTGGTTTGAAGCTGATTCTAAATGTCTTGTGCAGATCATTTTGAACGCTGAGACGGTACCATGGTACTTGGAACATATGGTTAAGGAGATTAGATCTCTCATGTGTGATATGGAACACACCAAAATCACACATGTTTACAGGGAGGCAAATCAGGCGGCTGACGCGCTAGCTAATCAGGCAGTTACCAGAATTCTTCAGAACCCAACAAACCCAACTGTTTATGTCTGGGATTTTGTTACTCCGAGTTTTCTTCATCAAATTCTTGTTTCAGATAAGATGGGTTTTGGTAACACGAGGATTGTAAACACTAGTGTTTTATCTGCTTGATTAATAATACGCCAACCTTTCAAAAAAATAAAAAAAACTACACAACCAAAGTCACAACCACTGATCCAACGGTGAGAAATCTTTAATCAAGCCCACTACAAATCCAAATGCATCAGTCATAGCGTCTTTTAGTCGTTGGATCTGATTTCAGGATTTGTGGTTGTGCAATGGGTTGTGTGTCTATCATTGTTGGTTTAGGAGATCGTCTTATCGAGGAATGTTTGAATACATACAAATTATAACAATTGTTTTTTTTTTTACTTGGTGAAAATGTACATAAACCTAATCGGTGATGGATTGAAAGCAAAAGAAATTTGCTAATGTTACAGGTTTTACCGTTTTTTGTAACCACTTGCAAATAAATTGGTTAGCTAAGTGATGTAATATGGCTAATAGGGTTAGTAAGGTATTTTGGTGTAATGATTTCGTTTTTGTTCTGATCATCTTAATAATGAAGTATTTTAATTCTATTCGGAACCAGAGGTAACAATTACTTTAATCCCTTTATTTTGTCAAATATGGGACAAAAAGAGCAAAGGCTGTGGTGATGGACAAATTAAGAAGTTGTCCCACCATGGGAGCTCTGATTCAACGTACCAAGTAGCGACGCGCGGTTCTAGTTGATCCACGTGGACTAAACAGAGTTGCAGGGCAGATAAGGTTGGTCTAGGCGTGAAAAAACAGGGGTACCGAAATACAATCAACTTTTCGTTTGGCTCGTGAGTCTTATGGTAAGATATGGATGATCTAAAAAATCAATATCCAAATCTGTTAACCGGAGTAGGATCACAAGTGATCAGTCCAACTCAAGACAAGTCTTGGCAAATCCCCTGGATGGATTATGGACTTACTCGACGATTACGAATAACATACTTCTTGTGTTTGCTTTAATTATATAATCAGAGATATAATGCGGAAAGTAAAAGCACACAAGACACCCTGATATTTTTTTGACGAGGAAACTACGACCTGTAGAAAAAGCTCGGGACCTCGTCCAGATTGAACACCGCACAATACTAACCGTCTACAAACGTTGGCCTACTATAAAGACTTCGGTCTGGGATGTAGCAGAGACCAACTTCAACCCTCCAAGTGAACTGGCTACTGTCGCACTCCTCACCTTGTAACCTGATCACGTTCTT
>JAJJMA010110032.1:0-12502 GCA_023529015.1 Papaver nudicaule | reverse complement strand
AGGGTACTGGTTCAGCAGATCAAATTTTAGTAACACATTAAAAAATTGAAACACTAAATATGCACATATTTAAGATTTCATCTCTCGGATATGATTCATTAACAATCTGTGTAAGTCGAGAATCAATAGTCATGCTAGGGATAACAAGTTGGAAACAAAGAAATCCCGAGAAGAATCCAAACTAGTGGGTGACTTCTGTCTAGATGGACACTGATATTAACAACAAAACAAACAAACAAATTAAAACAACAAAATTTTGCATGTAATTTACTAAAACCACCTGTCACGAGAAACAACAAAAGTCTTGGAAGCATTTGGTGCAGAAGAAGATAAAAACTCATAGACTAATAGAAGACAATTAAGCTTATGTAGTAATTACATTTGGAGGTATTCAATCAATCAATCTTTACTTACTAGACCAGTTCTGATATGTGGCATGAGATAAGAGTTGCAGCAGCAGCTGCAGATGCACTGTATGGAACACCAGTCTAATGATAACATGGACACTTTTAATTTAATCCTGCTGCTGCACCACCAGAGACAAATAACCCCATGTGCTTCTCACCTCTTTGCACAAGCACTGCTCGGTAGATATTTACTGCCTGAACAGTGAACTATGAATTGCATTGTGATAGGGCGAACCAACGGTTAGCCCAGAGTTTTACTAAACCGTTCTTTTTCTCTCCAAGAGATGCGCAGAGGAAAACAAAACGTGAATGTGTGCATTGCTCTTGAGCTAATGATCTTGATGGATTGTGTAGCTGATGCAGCCTGACAACTTCCTTTAGCAATTGTATCAAAAAAAAAAAAAAAACTTCCTTCAGCAACTATTAGAGAATTTCAACTTCAGAACGTGCATATTAACATCTGATAGTGTCACATAATATAATTTTTAGCTGGAATAGTGATAAAATTTTAAATGAGAACCCCTTATTTGATGTAACTACTTGAGCCGGATGAGAGGAATGTGTTCACGTAAGAGCTTGCACACCGAAACGAAACGCAAGTGAACTTTGCAAATATAATGAGCTTGCACGAAAGGCATGTACACCACCACCACAGGTGCGTTTAGTTCCACCCAACAAAAGAGTCGATTAGTTAGTGGATTTTGTTCACTAGTGTTTGGTAATAAAAGTACTTTTCAGTAAAAGTCAGAAGATATCCAACAAAAATAAGTTGTTTTTATGGGAAACCTAAATATCAAGCTGACACCAACACATGATAACCCGATGGTCCTTGCGCCCTTTCCTGAAGCAGCTGCGTATACTACAACTTTTTACTACATGACCGGGACATCAACTCTGACAGTTCCGTTGAATTTTTGACCGTTGGATGCTAATATAAAACCAAAAGTCAGAACCAAACAAAATCTACTGCGACCTCCTCCGATTGTAACACGTGTAGTTTCTGTTGGGTTGCGTAGATTCCTTTGATATTTATTTCCTTTTGTCGTGATGGGGATAAGATTCCATCACGTGTCAAGGCATGTGACTAGAAATATTTTAATACGTGTCAGGTGGGCGCTCTTTCCCGAGCTTGGTAACGTGGAAGTGACCATGTGCATCACGTGCTTGGGCACGTCAAGTTTAACGGCACGTAAAGTTTATGCCAACTCGGTTACAAAATTCTCGATAAAAATGATTTTCCCTATCAGTCAAATATAAGCTACAAGATTAACAGTTATTACATTGAGTTTACTTTTCATGTTAATTTTCTTTAAACCAAGATACCAGATCCGTTTGTTTTTATAATTTTTGGCGTAGTTCTTCGGGTTGATTTGTTTAATTTTTCTTCATTTTTCCTGAACCACATTTTGTTTATCAACGAGAGATTAGAATTTAAAAGTAGAAGTTTCGCCTTTCCTAATTTCAGTTTTCTCCAACATGTCAATGAGATAACCCACCGTACTTTTTACCCGAAGAAAAGATACGAATTCGAGTAGAATTCTATGGTCATTTTCGATTTCGGTAAACATTAAGCAGGACATATTTATAGAAACAAGTAATGAACCCAAAAGCATTGCACATTCATGATTCATGAATCATCAAGTTTAAATTCATGAAAACCAGAATTGTGTGTTGTTTCATATTTTTATCAATTGCACCCAGATTTAACAGTTTTTTTTAGGTGTTTTTTTCCGGTAAAAACAAGAAAATATCCTCCTCATTTGCAAGTGCTCTCTTTTGGGAAGTCCAAATTCTGGACGCTCTGAACATGACAATGATCAAATGGTCCATGCACCCTTTCCTGAAGCATGCAACAGAGCACTACTGGTGGCTACCTTATAGGATACGTCCGATGATGCATCTCAAAAATCTACAAACTCCATGGCTTTGCAACATGTGGCTTTGCTTAATTTGGTAAAGTGAGAGTCACTGCATATTCCATTTTTCATTGTTTTTTTCTTGTCATGGGCCTCATGGCTGTGAGATTCCATTTACATTTACGCGTGACATGACACTGATACTTTCATCTCAGGATTGTTCTTCTTTCCCAAGTGGATATTATAGATTCTCGATGGAACATGCATGCAATTATTCGGTACAGACGAAAACCATTTTAGATATTTCTATTAACTTTCTCTTTTGTAGGATGCTCTTACAAAAGATATATTAAATAAAAGGGAAACAAAATAAAATGGAAAACGCGTGTCCCTTATGACAGAAGTTACATTAGCTCTGAGTCCGGCTCGCAGCAGAGTACTGGAGACACATACTTAACAAACAAGTTTTTAGCGACGACAACCTACATTCTAACAAAATGAAATGCTATCTCTATGTGTTTCATACGCTGATGGAATAAAGGATTTCATTATCCAGTCTTGTTACATACTTTGTCTGATGTAAAAGTTAGTTTTCTTAGGCGCTATCTAATCTTCCACTTTCGAAATAAATTAATAATCGCGCTTTGATGAGCTTGTGAAGCATCCACGGTTTACTGCTTGAACTCAAGATTTGTGGCATCAACCACCAACTTTTATCGAGTCCTTTCTGCTTGAACTACAATAAGATACAACCACAATTTTGCTTCCAGATCAAGAGAATAGACATTAAAAGAGAATCAAAGAGAGGATAAGAGAGATATAAAGACTAAAAAATTATTCGACTCAGAAATCACTGTTGGGGGAGACCTGCAAAATCCGAGACTCTGCGCACAATATGAATGCAACACAAAAATGCGGAAATAATCAATGGAACAACGAATCAAAGACAAATACGCGACACCGGATTTAACGTGGAAAACCACCTCAATGAGAGGAGTAAAAACCACGGGACAAACTTCCACTATGAATCAATGGGATACACAACAACAACCTCAAGTGAAATACACAATTTGCACTTGGATGACTTTGCCCTAAAACTCACCAACAATGGTGGATTCACAATACTCACCAATACAATATGGTGGATACACTAATTTCTTTACCCAATAGGTAAGATTCAACAAGAAATCAACAATAGCAAGTGTAGAGATACTTACTACTAGGGTTTGAACAAACCCTAGATTTCCCCCCTTTGTAGAGATGAAGAAATTGATGAATTAAACCTCACCAACGAACCAACGGACCCTTAATCAAGAACCCTTCTTCTCCTTCTTCAAAACCCACAAAGAATCATCGCCAAAACATAACCATGGTGGCTGTCTCCTTTCTCTCTTACTCTCGCCTCACTCTCTTTATGTTTTCACGCACAGAAGATGAGACTAAAATGTCTCCTGTATGTTTCTTAAAACATACCATACCTTCCTCTAACGCCATCTCCCTTTAGTCGCTAAGGGACACCTCATTGTTAGGCCCGTAAGGAGTGACCAGGCCCAACAATCTCCCCCTCACGACTTACGGCGAGGTACCGGTCACCACCAAACCTGCCTTGCTGCAAAAGCGAACATGCTTGTACTTCGGTAGTGACTTGGTCATCATATCAGAACCATTATCGTCTGTACGGATCTTCTCAATATACAAGACCTTCTCTTCAAGAACTTCTTGTATCCACTGGTACTTAATGTTGATGTGCTTTGACTTCGAGTGAAAACTCGAATTCTTGCTGAGATGAATGGCACTCTGGCTGTCACAATAAACAATGAACTTCGGTTGATTCACACCGATTTCCCTAACAAACCTCTTCATCCATATCATCTCTTTGCAACTCTCCGTAGCGGCTATATACTCTGCCTCTGTAGTAGATAACACCACACATCTTTGCAACTTTGACTACCAAGACACGGCTCCCCCTGCATAGGTAAATAAGTAACCCGATGTAGACTTCAAAGTGTCTTGAGCACCTGCCAAATCTGAATCTGTGTAACCCACTAACTCTGGCTTATCGCCACCATAGCACAAACACATATTAGAAGTGCCCCTTAGATACCGTAGTATCCATTTCACTGCTTCCCAATGCTCCATACCTGGATTTGCCAGAAATCTACTTACCACACCAACTGCATAAGCTATACCCGGCCTTGTACACACCATGGCATACATCAAACTACCAACTGCGGATGCATAAGGAATTTCCTCCATCTTTCGTTTTTCAACATCATTCACAGGACATTGATCACGAGATAACTTGAAATGGTTTGCAAGTGGACAACTCACCGGCTCAGCATTGTCCATGTTGAACCTTTGCAACACCTTCTCAATGTAGCCTTCTTGTGATAACCAAAGCTTTCTTGCCTTCCTATCACGAGAGATTTGCATACCAAGAATACGCTTTGCTGGACCCAAGTCTTTCATCGCAAAAGACTTGTTCAAGTCTGACTTCAACCTGTCAATCTTGTTCTTATCTTTTCCAACAATTAGCATATCATCAACATAGATCAAAAGAATAAGAAAATCACCATCTGCAAATTTCTGAATGAATACACAATGATCTGAAGCTGTCCTCTTGTACCCATGTTCCTTCATGAACGATTCAAACTTCTTGTACCATCTTCTAGGAGCTTGCTTCAACCCATATAAACTCTTCTTCAGCTTGCATACTAAGTGTTCCTTGCCCTTGACTTCAAAACCTTCGGGTTGTTCCATATACACATCTTCTTCAAGATCACCATGAAGAAATGCCGTCTTCACATCTAGTTGTTCAATCTCATAGTCCATACTAGCTGCTAATGCCAACACTACCCGAATAGAAGGAAACCTCACCACTGGTGAGAAAATCTCATCAAAGTCAACACCTTTTCTTTGCCCGTAACCCTTCACAACTAAGCGTGCTTTGAACCTTGGTTGTGAGTTATTCTCTTCAAACTTCTTTCTGTAGACCCATTTGTTCTTCAGAACTTTCTTCCCCTTTGGCCTCTCGACATACTCATAAGTGTCATTCTCATCTAAAGAAGTCACTTCTTCTCGCATGGATATCTGCCACTTCTCACTGTCGGGTACACTAAGAGCCTCTTCATAAGAATCAGGTTCACCTGCATCTGTGAGTAACACATAATCATGTGGCTTGTACCTTGTTGATGGCACTCTGGGTCTGCTGGATCTTCTTGCTTCAGCAGTTGGAACTTGTTGCACTTCCTGCTCACCAATATCACCCATTGGAACGTCTTCCTGAGCTTCATCTTCCTGAATATGCTCTTCTTCTGCATTACCATCAACACCCACATCTTCAGCTTGTTTCGGAGTAAGAACAACTGGATTTGGATCCAACCTCATATATATCTAATTGAAGCTTTGGCTCGTCATTCTTCTCAAAGTCTTCAATAGTCTGATCTTCAAGAAATACTACATCTCTGCTTCTGATGAGCTTCTTGTCAACTGGATCCCACAACCTGTACCCAAACTTCTCATTTCCATAACCTAGGAATATACACTGCTTCGCTTTGTCATCAAGCTTTGATCTCTGATCCTTTGGGATATGAACAAAGGCCCTGCAACCAAACACTCTCAAATGATCATATGTTGGTTCTTTGTCTCTCCATACCTTCTCTGCTACTTCTCCATCTAGCGGTCTCGAAGGAGATCGATTGATCAAATACACAGCAGTATTCATTGCTTCACCCCAAAAATGCCTCTGCGACTTGGAATGAGATAACATGCACCTAATTCTCTCAAGAATTGTGCGGTTCATCCTCTCAGCAACACCATTCTGTTGTGGAGTCTTCGGAACCGATTGTTCATGACGTATACCTGCACTCTTGCAATACGCTTCAAGTGACCCAATATATTCTCCCCCGTTATCAGAACGAAGGCACTTCAAGGTTCTTCCTGTCTCTCTTTCCACCATACTGTGAAATGTCTTGAACACGGAAACAACTTCATCTTTGGCTTTGATTGCATAAGCCCAAACCTTCCTTGAAGCATCATCTATAAAAGTCACAAAATAAACAGCACCACCAAGTGTTTTGACCCTCAAAGGTCCACAAACGTCAGAATGAACAAGATCCAAAATACTAGTATCACGCTTACACTACGCCACAGGCCCGGATTTGTGACGTTTTATTTTTCGCATCTGCAACGTTTTTTCACGTTGCGCACGTGGCAACGTCAAATAACGTTGCGCAATTTTTTTTTAACGTTGCTGTAAATAATTTTTATTTATTTTTATTAGGCAACGGTGTGGCAACGTTGACTAACGTTGCATATGTAGGGGCTTATTTGTCTTTTTACTGGAAAATAGAATTACTTGGTTTATATATCATTTTATCTTTTATTCTCTCTTCGTTCTTCCGTCTTTCCTTCTTCTCTTCCTATTTTTTCTCCGCGTCTCTCTCTGCGTTTCGTTTTTTCTCCAGAAAATTTCGATCGATTCTCAGAAATCTTTCTTGAGATTTAATCTTTGTCTCTTTTCTCTTACTTGGTTTTAATCGATACGAGTTAGGTTTCTTAATCGATTGATTTTCGCAAGAGTTAGGGTTTGTAATCTGGGTTTCTCTTCTATCTATCTCTCTCAAAATCGATTGAAGTTCTTGGAGGTGTGTTGCGATTCGATGATAAAAGATGATGAATCATCATCAACAGTCCCGAAGCGAGAAGAATAAGAACAAATTTAAGGTATAAAAACCCTAGAAATTTGATCTTCAGAACCCTAGACTGACTGGTCTTCTTCATAAACCCTAGAGAAATACTTTATATGGGATCTTAAATCATGGGTTTGGTCTTAATTTTAGTTTGTGAGTCGACGTTTGAGTTATGTAATTGTCATTCTTCAGATCTGGTGGTGACGAATTTCTAGGGTTTATTTCTGTCTGTAATTATTTTTGACATGAATAAGTAGATACATCCAATTCTATTTGAGATTTATATGGTTCATTTTTGTTTTATTAATCTTAGTAGAATGTAATATTTAGATCTGGGACTTGGTTTTCCAGGCAATGGTGAAGTTGGCGATTCTGCAGCTTTTTGTGTTATGGGTGGATGTTGGTGTTTCTCTTGGTAGCTTTGGTGAAAGTGGTTGGACCTGCACTTGTTGGTGGTGGATCTATTGCTACTGGAGGTGATGGTGGTGTCGTTACTTAGTCTTGATTTGAAAGCTGATGTGCATTGTTGGTTGTTCTGCTGTGTGTCCATGGTATATGCTTTTGTTGTTAACATGTAAGTTGCAGGTATTCAATGATTAGTACGTATTAATGAAATGAAGGTTCTCTAGTTCTGGAAACTAACTTCTCAATATGGTTGTGACTTTAGTTGCATAAGTTAATTTGTTTATTGTAGTTCTGCAGTTTATGTAGTTGTTATCTCTATTCTTATCTCTATTGTGGGGTTAGGGTAATTGAGTTGGGCAAACGTATTATTGAATCTAGAGTGTTTTGTTTTTGTAGGTACTTCAAGAATCCTACTGTCTTCGTATGTGATAGTGTTTGCATTGATGTTTTGTTTTGGTTGGCTAATGAGTTGATCTGTTTGTCTTTGTTTTGTGAACAAAAGTTGGGTTGTTTGGTTGTTATTTTCATTTCTAGAGTTCTGGAATCGATGTGTGTCTGAGTATTCAATTGCTGAAAAGATTCTTGGTTATATAGATGCTGTTTTTGCTTGTCAGGGAAAGAGAATTTGGGTTTTTAGATAATTTGCAGAACTGAAGCTATCATGTTCATCGATACGTGTAAAAAGATCTGATGTAATAGTTAACCAGCTTAGCGGAGATAGATAGTGAATATTTCCAGAAACATTATTTTGGTCGCTGTGGTAGCTGTGGCAGCGATTAGCGGAGAAGCAAATGCTACTGGAAGCTGGTAATCTTCATTTACCTTATATGCTTAAACATTTACATGGCTTTCACACTGCTTGTTTAGCATGTGCCGCCGTGGTGGTTTCGTTTGTAACTAGTCTAGTTAGGTCCTTAGATGGACACTGTCGCATGATCTAGGAAGAAAACATTGGCAACCTACTGGTTACTTGTGTTGAGTTGGCAAAAGAATCGTTCCAGTTGACCTTATGCTCGTATGATGTGTATTCTGATCTCTATTTTATTGTCAAGACATGATTTTGGCGTTTCTGATACACTTTTGTTTGAATTGTTCTGACAATTCTTTGTTGCACAGATCATCATGGTCAGGTGGGGTGTACTGAAAAGATTTAGACGATGAGGAAGAGCGAAAAAGGAAAGAAAGTGCAGGCGTAAAGGGGGAGTGCTTGGCTGTTGTTCCATGGGCGGCTTCTCAGTTTCCTTCATTGAATCTGATAGAAATCATAGTCGGTGGTTTTCGTGAGGTGTGGAAATCTGTTGTGAGTTTATTTATATTCCATTTAGAATTTACTTTAGTATCATTCATTAGATATTAGATTCAAGAATCTCGGGTTCTCCCTTTTCATAATTTCAGGTTCCAATGAAGCTCAAAGACTCTTCAATTCAACCACCAGAGTTAAAACCACAAGAGACAAAACTGGAATCTCGCATTGCCAAATTTATCTCTCTTATTTGTAATGTCAGCATGATGAAGCCAAATGGTTGAAATAGGTTAGTGATGTCTATCTTTAAACGACTCTTAATTCAGTCATACTATCATATTATATATTATGATATACACCTTCAACCAGTATGTTCTGCTTGTCCACCTTATTAGTGCTATTTAGTCTTATGTTTTATTGTGCATATTTGAGCAAACTTTTGTGACTTTCAGGATACAATGCTGAAAAGTTGCCTCTTGGTAAGCTAAGCAAATCAACCATTTTGAAGGTATACCATTTGGTCAATCAGTTGGCTTTATATATATAACTATACGTTCTCCCTCTCTCTAATTTTCTTTTGAAAATCGTATCATCTTGCATAAATTGAATTCTGATCTCACATGTCTGCCATTTCTGTTTGAAATCGTACAGGGATATAATGTCTTGAAGAGCATTGCTGAAGCCATGGCTGCTAACCCTGATAGGCAAACGCTTGAGAAATTGACTGGGTAAGAAGTACACTTTCAATCAAGGTTCTGTTATGAGCATTTGCCGAATAACGTTGAAATCAAAGTTATTTTACTTTTAATTATTCTCTGGCTGTTTTGTTGCAGAGCCTTCTACACTGTTATCCCTCATGACTTTGGTTTCAAAAAGATGCGTAAGTGTCTTTTTTGCTAGTTGCTAGAATTGCATTTTCCACCTACCTGCAACAAACCAGACAATTTTGCAATCATACAAGTTACTCACTGCAATACATGGTCTTTTACCAGTTGAAGCATTTGATACTTTTGGATTCCAAAATTTTCTATCATCATTTTTATATTGCTAGACACTTTTACTGGAAAAGGTCATTGTTGGCTGTTTGCCATGTTGTTTTTATTGTCTAGACATGATAGTTACCTAATATAGCATATAATGATGGCAGGGGAGTTTATTATCGACACACCTCAGAAACTGAAAAGCAAGATAGAAATGGTAATGAGTTCCATTATTTCTGCTGCGAACTTCTTAAGTTTATATTTATTGCTGATTCTGAATTATTAATTGACTCCCACTTTGAATTAACAATTGCCTTTGTGTTCATAAAGGTTGAAGCCCTAGGTGAAATTGAGCTTGCGACAAAGTTGTTAAAGGATGTTGATGACTTACCGGTATCTTTGTTCCGGAGGAGAAGATAGTAACCTTGGTATGGAGGAGAAGCAGATCTTCCAGAATGTTCAGCTTAGATTCAACTTTCTAGTATCATTGTAATCCTACTGTATTTTTGAAATGCAGTATTTGGTATTTTTTTAATACAGTATTTGGTATTTTTTAAATACAGTATTTGTATTTTTTTTAATTTTAATTAAAAAATCCGCAACGTTTATAAGTGTTGCCTAAATTACAGAAAACGTTGCTTTAAATAAAAAGGGCAACGTTACTTACGTTGCTTTAAATAAAAAAGTGCAACGGAAGATGCAACGTAACTTCCGTTGCTTTAATTAATTAGAGCAACGTTAATAGACGTCACGAAAAATTTGTAACGCCGTATTTGCAAACGCTAATAGACGTTGCTTTAATTCTGCGCAACGTCTATAAGCGTTACAAACAGGCCCCTGTGGCGTAGTGTTAGGTAAAGCCTTATGAAAAGAAACTCTTGTTTGTTTACCAACCAAACAATGAGTGCACTTACCCAATTGTATACCTTTCACATTCGGCAAAGCTTGTCTTTTGGTGAGAATTTGAATCCCCTTCTCACTAAGATGACCAAGTCTTTTATGCCACAGCTCGGAGGTTGAATCTTTATCAATAACATTCAACTCACCTTTCATGAGCTTCACATGGGTTAAATATAACGTGTCAACCTTCTTGCCTCTTGAAATAATCATGGAGCCCTTGGTGAGCTTCCATTTCCCATCACCTATGTGATTTGTGTACCCTTCATCATCTAACACTCCTGGTGACATAAGATTCAAACGAAGATCTGGTACATGTCGCACGTTTTTGAGAACTAATGTGCAGCCAACACTAGTCTCAACTTTCACATCACCCATTCCCACAATTTTAGAAACACCACTGTTTCCCATTCTGACTGACCCATAATCACCAGCCTTGTAGGAAGTAAACACATCTGCTCGAGGAGTGGCGTGGTAGGATGCACCTGAATCTACCACCCATTCTGAATCGGAACCTGCAGAACTAACACATACATCATCACAATCAGAGAATAAAATGATATCACCATCGTCTGTTGCTACAGCTGCGACATCATTGTCTTGCTTGACATTTCTATTCCCTTTCTTCTGTTCTTGCTTCGGCTTCCTGCATTCATTTTGAAAATGACCCGCTGTGTGACAGTTCCAACACACAACCTCACTTCTGGACTTCGATTTACCCCTTGACTTGCTACGGCCAAATGGTTTCTTGTATCTCTCCTTCTTTCTCCCCCGGTTCTCTGTAACTAGAGCCTCTGAATGAGATGAGTCGGATGATCTTCTTCTAACCTCATTTGTCAACAAAGCATTTGATACAATACTTCCCATTTGGAGCAGAATTACTAAGAGACACCCTCAATGTTTCAAAGCTACTTGGCAAAGTATTTAACAACAAGTAAGCTTGAATCTCATCATTGATTTCCAAGTCCATAGATGTAAGCTGGTTCATGATGCCCTTCATTTCATTCAAATGAATCGTCATTGAACTTCCTTCCTTGTACTTCAATGTTCCAAGCCACCCAAATAGAAGAGCTTTTGCACAAGGAGATTTCTGGTCATATAACTCCCCTAGTTTCGTCCACAAAGAATGTGCCAGTGTCTCACTAGCCACATGGTGAAAAATAGTATCATCAATCCATTATCGGATAAAACCAACAGCTTTGCGGTTTGCAACACGCCAAAGCTCATCACCTGTGTCGTCAGGCTTCACTCCATTATTCTCTATACACCCATAGAGATTCTTGCAATATAACAAGTCTTCCATCTTCGCCTTCCATATTACGTAGTTGTCACTGGTTAGAATAACCCCTCTACCACTACTGCTGCCTTCCATCATTGAGCACGGTTGTCTCGACCCGGTAGCTCTGATACCACTTGTTGGGGGAGACCTGCAAAATCCGAGACTCTGCGCACAATATGAATGCAACACAAAAATGCGGATAATCAATGGAACAACGAATCAAAGACAAATACGCGACACCGGATTTAACGTGGAAAACCACCTCAATGAGAGGAGTAAAAACCACGGGGCAAACTTCCACTATGAATCAATGGGATACATAACAACAACCTCAAGTGCAATACACAATTTGCACTTGGATGACTTTGCCCTAAAACTCACCAACAATGGTGGATTCACTATACTCACCAATACAATGGTGGATACACTAATTCCTTTACCCAATAGGTAAGATTCAACAAGAAATCAACAATAGCAAGTGTAGAGATACTTACTACTAAGGATTGAACAAACCCTAGATTTTCCCCCTTTGTAGAGATGAAGAAATTGATGAATTAAACCTCACCAACGAACCAACGGACCCTTAAATTAATCAAGAACCCTTCTTCTCCTTCTTCAAAACCCACAAAGAATCATCGCCAAAACATAACCATGGTGGCTGTCTCCTTTCTCTCTTACTCTCGCCTCACTCTCTTTCTGTTTTCACGCACAGAAGATGAGACTAAAATGTCTCCTGTATGTTTC
>JAJJMA010110027.1:0-10403 GCA_023529015.1 Papaver nudicaule | reverse complement strand
AGTTTTGTTCAGTTGTAGACTGTGCAGACCTCCTGCACATCTAGTTTTGTTGAGTTGTAGACTGTGCAGACCCCCTGCACATCAAGTTTTGTTCAGTTGTGTGTTATACCCTGCAATATGTATCCTTGGTGATTGTACATATGAGCTCCTGAAAAAGATTGGAATTTTACTCAATTTTTCTTATATTTTCTTATGTAGATATGAGTACCTTGAAATATTGTCATGCTCAGAAGTGAAGATTCACACCGGAACTATACATTGACCACGCCGTAGTGAAAATGCTCAGAGATGGAATATGCTGCGAAGTCTTATTTCTCAAAGCAGGATAAGGAATATGGCTTCAGTCTGAGCTCGTTAACTGCGTTTTTTCTTTCTCTCTTTTTCGTAGTTGTTGTTAGGTATTTACTACTAGATTACTGCTGAAGCAGTGGGGGCCGACCGAGAAAATAATTTTTTTTAAGCGATGGTTGGCATATAAGTGAGCATGAGTTGTGTGATCGGTAGTACCAGCCAGAGGAATCGAGCTTGTTCTGTATCTCTTTATATTCTCTGTAACGGCTCTCGTTCTTTCCTTCTATTATAAATCCTTAGTTCATTGTTATAATTTTTTGATCCTTCTTAATTCAACTGAGTATCTATATAGTTGTGTAGTTTGACATTTTTCTTTATAAAACACCTCTTTCAAAATTGCAAAAATACAATTCATTTGACTTTGCACTGAGTCCATCTATACTTTGGTCAAACAATCTTGTATCAAAAAAAATACTTTGGTCAAACAGTCATGACAAATGCATATAGTGGTGGGACTATTTGTACCACATGTTACACACTACCGCATTTTCGTCTGCACAATTTAGTATGCTAATCCCCCAAAACCCCATGCCCCTACACGAACCTGGCTTGATATCGACCCACGTGTTGCTAAAGTGCATGCATGAGACACAAGTGTATGCTAAAAGTAGTGACTCTACGAAACACCGACGCACTTTCTCTCTTCAAAACTCCCCCATCTTCTTCTCTTTACTCTTCTCAATTTCAGAAAACCCCCAAATTTGAGATCACACCAGAAACATAAGAAAGAACAGATTTTTCTTTTTCTGTAATCAATCATGAATCCAGAATAGTAAGTATTCTCAACAGATTTACTCCTCTTCTTCATAATTTTAGTTGTAGCTTAGAGTTCCAAAAAAATTAGATTTGAATATATTCTTCACATCTCTTAGATGTAGCTTAGAGTTCCAAAAAAATAGATGTGCATACTGTCTTCACATATGTTAGCTGTAGCTCAGGGTTCCAAAAAATTGGATGTGCATACTGTCTTCACATATGTTAGCTGTAGCTCAGAGTTCCAAAAATTAGATGTGCATACTGTCTTCACATCTGTTAGTTGTAGCTCAGAGTTCCAAAAAATTAGATGTGAATAAATCCACTTGTAAAATTAGATGTGCACATTGTCTTCACATATGTTAGCTGTAGCTTAGAGTTTCATGGATTTCAGATGAGATTTATTGCACTTCAAACTTGTTTTCATCAGTTGGATCTGAAAAGTTCAAATCGACTCAAGAGAAGAAGAAACAAGTTGCGGTTTCGGAAACTACTAGTAGTATTGTCTCTGAAGCAATCTCATCACCGGCAGTTTCTCAACGAAAATCAAAGAGAGACTTCAAATCGGAAGAAGATTCATGTAATGATTCTGCTAAGAAAGCTAAATTATCAGTGGAAGAAATTCAAGGAGATAACGTTTCAGAGATTTCGTTTGTTAAATCAAATCAAAATCAAATCGTCAGAGATGAAATCAGAGCTCCAGCGACATCGACATTCTCAGAAATCTCGGGAGATCATTGCAATGTTTTCGCCTATTCAGAATCAACAGCGAATCAAAAACCTGATGAAGACATTGAAATCTTCTGCTGCTGCTTCTTCATCGTCGTCATCAGGAGAAACTCAAGAAGAAGAGGCGAGGTTAATTTGGCCATTAAATTTTTTTAATTTGATGACATCATGTTTCGAATTACTTGTTTGACCCTCTATATTATCCATTAAACCTTCCGGCTCAATTGGGCTTGAAAAAAAAACCGGTTCCCTCGAGCCCAGGGTCAAGAGAGTAAGGGAGAGTGAGGGGAGGGTTAAACGCCAAATTTCCAGATTTCAAAAATGGTGTCCTGACAAAAACTTATCACGTTACAGATGATGATGAACCAAGTTTGGAACAATTAATAGGGACTGAAATTCAATGGATACAACCTTTGCATGGGACGGATGGGACCCCTAAAAGTTTCTTCAATTTCTTTAATCCTCCCCGAGTCCCTGAGGATGATAAAGAACTTAACAAAAAGGCACTCCAGAGTAAATTGTACCGAGACTATGATGTTGGAACCACCATCCGTGACAAGATCATCCCACATGCTGTGTCGTGGTACACTGGAGAAGCTTCCCACGTTGACGATATGGATTCTAGAAAGGTTTCTGAAGACAGTAATGATGATACGGCTGATTATTCGCCTGACCGATTTGAAAAGCGGTTCGATGAGGAATATCTCGATCCACTTCCGGAGCTTGATGATTCTTGTGCTTTTGATTTAAAGAAACGGTGTCATACTTGGCCTGCAGTGCTTTTAGCACTCGAAAGGCTTACACCAGATGTCAGGGAGCGTGTTGATTGTTTGAGAGACATTCAGTCTAAACATGATGAGATGAAAGCCGAATTTCTTGAGAAGGGAGCAAAACTTGAAGTCCAGTTCCAGGAGATGTGTAAAGCAATTTACCAAAAGAGGTCTGAAGTTGTGAATCCTGTTGAGGCAGTAGACAAGGTTGTTCCCAAATTTTGGCTCAAGGCAATGAAGACAGTTCTAAAAAAGGAGATTACAAAGGCTGATGAAGGTCCTCTCGAGTATCTGGGAGATATCAAGTGGTCCAGGATTGATACGTTCAAGGGGTTCAAGCTCGATTTCTATTTTCGTGCAGACAATCCCTATTTCCATAATGCCGTCCTGACAAAGACTTATGGCACGGTAAAAACTTGTGACGATGAATCTGTTCTGGAAGAAATTGAAGGGACTGTAATTAAATGGAAACATGGGAAGAATGTGGTGAAACAGACAGAAGAGAAGTATCGTTTTCATAACTGGAGGTCTACTGCCCATCGCACAAAAAGTTTCTTCAGTTTTTTCAATCCCCCTCTAGTTCCTGAGGCTGATGACTCTATTGACGAAGACGAAGAAGCAGTTGAACAACTTCAGAAGGAAATGGATCGAGACTATGAAATTGGTTGCACCATCCGCGACATGATCATCCCACATGCTGTACGGTTGTTCCTCGGAGAAGCTGCCCGTTGAATATCTGACGAAAGCAAGAACATGAAGAGGTTTTGCTGAATCCTAAGGTTAGATCTTCTTCCTTGTTTATGGTAATCCTAAGGTTAGATCTTTGGTGACAAACTGATTTAATTTGTTTTGTTATTTTAGTAGTCTTTCCTCTCAAGGCATGCATAGTTGGTCTGCCATGGTTAAAAACTAGAGCTGATGCTATTGTTTAAATTTTAGCCGTGGCAGTAGCAACTCTGCACTACATGCTCACTGTAATATGACTTGGGGCACAAGCCTGACTGGTTAAGCTCCTTAAAAATGAAAAACTTACCTATCAATCATAATACATTCCCAGAAAACAAGATGATTCTTAAAGCAAGATGCTTAAATGAAGGCCAAGGTTTAAGGCATGCAAATACAATTGGTTACACATGTAAATCAATAAGATAGATATATATCTTGGAAGACATCTTGGGCACTAATGACAGAAGGAGTTGAGCTAGAATTTAAAAAACTCTAGAAGGAGGGGGATTGAACACTTCCGATCTTGTGGTTAACAACCACATGCTCTAACCAGCTGAGCTATTCAATCGTCGGTTCCATAATTCAACTTCATACGATTCTTATTCAAACTTAAGAATAAGTGTAAAACATTTTTTTTTACCCCAAGAATGTGGAAAAGTTTAAACATATTGAATATTAATAAAAAAAAGATCCCAAATTGAACATGGTAAGTACCAAATTTTAGAATGCAACACTCTACCTCAATTAGACTAATGCACATACTCATGCTATTCTTCCCACAAAAGTACCAGAGTTGAGCGAAACTAGGCTTTCAACATAACTCTCTGCATCCCCTAATAGCTTCGGCCGGTGAATTATTACTCTATAGTTTCCTTGTTTTGGATCGTACAGAACTAACTCAATATAATCAAAGCAAACCTTCAGAAGAATCTCACCAGTTTTGAGATATCCCATAAACCCGAAACAGTAGTAGGCGTACTTCTGGATTATCTCATTTTTAATGATATGATGTTTTTTCCAAGATTCCCGAACTCCATAATCTACCATCACCCATATTTCAATCACAACCCCAGCTGGCTCCATAATATAAACAAGTACGGAAAGGCAGCCTCCCAACACTCCCACACACTTAAACAAACCATTTTTCTCAAAGGGTTCTTTTGGTAGTTGTACCTCTTGGGGTCTAGGGTCACTCAACTCCAAAGCTAATACAACGTTACAACCATCTCGGGTTTTGGCTAACCAGTGAAGAGCTCCATGAACAAGCACTCCACGAAAACGAAAGCTATAAGGGATGGATTGGACAGGTTCCCATGAATCTGATCCTAGCGTGTAAACACTGAGATAACTATCTGTATATCCATAGATGGTTCCAAGTTTTACTAACCTGTAATCGTTCACAGCATAAGCAAAACCATAATCTTCAGACAAACCTTTTAACAATCCTACATCTATACTTGGTGGTTTCGGTATTTTCTTGTACTCCTTGGTTGCTGGATTCCATAGGCAAAAGAATTGTTCGTCATCAGTTCCACGAAGCATTAGGCAGACCAATCCGTTACATGAACCCACCAATTGAGTTACAGCGCATGTAGATTTCATGGGATAATCCAATTCAACAGCAGCACCATCAAATTCACTCATTAAAGATGACGACAATGATCGTAATGAATCATAACTTAAGGAGTAGAAGCTAAAACTGTTATCACATCTAAGCATGAGACCGGTGTTGTTATTTTTTTGGACAGTAAGATTAAGGTGGGACTTAACAAAATCGGAGGTAGAGATTAGGGCATACCAATTCTTGCAAACAGACTTGCATACAAGTAACGATTTCACTGGTAACCTCGAGAGGATTTCATGGTACATCTCTTCTGGAATGGTTGACATGTCTGCTGCTGCTGATTCTACTTCCTCTTTCTGAATTAGGGTTTCGTTCTGGAGAAGCTAAACCGGTTATAAGAAAAGGCCGAATAGGTTACGGGTCGATTGTCATGTCATGTGTTAACCCTAATATCTCAGTTATGTTAGTCGTTGCCGTTTGATTTATTATGGGGTGTATAATAATGAGACATGCTACCGAGCAGCACCTATCCACAGCCACGGGTGTATGAGGTTATTTGGTGCTTTTCCGGCTTCCACGTGAGACATATCATTTTCAAGATTTTCGTCACTGGTCACGGCTCTCTATACGTCGATAGAAACCAGTATTTCATGAAAAATAGAGTAAAGAAGCACAAATAAGAATTTCTTAATTAGACATAAACTAGTATAAAATTTTAATGTCTACACATTTGCCTTACCACATGGCCAGATAAATATTTTTGCACTATGAAAAAACATGCAAATCTAATAAAAAAATATTTTTAATAGGACCCATTAAATTTTATTTTGTTTGGATATTAATTGTGGGATTATGTGTTGGAGAGATTAATGAGATATATTATAAAATCTTAAAGTATGAGAGATGTAGTATAAAATTAGGAGAAAAGAATTATTAATAGAAAGTAGGAAAACCGGTGAGAGATAGAGTTTAGGGAGAGAGATTTTCGGTCGAGACTAACTCTCTCGACCGTGTAAGTAACTAGCTACCGCTAGTAACTCCATCCAAACCGGCAAACAGGCAAATCTAGCGGTTTGCCTGCTTGTTTTTGAGTTTGCCCCTTTTATAGTGGGGTAAACAAGGTAAAACGAGGGTTTTGCCTGCTTGTTTTTGGGTTTGCCCCTTCTATAGTGGGGCAAACAAGGCAAAACCCTGATTTTACCATACCCATAGGAAGGGGCCTAAGTTAATTTAGGTCGTAACTTATTTAATTTGGTTTCACCTATTTACCACCCACACTTTCACTCTTTCCCACCCCACATCACAATTGAAAAAAAATAATCACTTTTCAATTCTACTTTCTTTTATTTACCACCTACAAAAGTAAATAAGGTTTGACTTTGACTAGTATTTGTCTTCTTCTATGGTTACTCTTCTACTTTCATTAATAAACCATAGAAAACCATTAACTTTGAAAACCCTAGGTTAGATTATGTTTATTTAATTATAGTACACCAATTTTTAACTAGTCGTGTAGGTTTTTTCATTAAATTTATTGAGACAATAACGAATAAACTGAAGATGGTTTAGAGGTAAGTAAGTGATTACAATTGATTTTTTTTCTCCCTTAAATTTTCGACGAACTAGTCTTCGTGATCTGAACGACCACAACACAGGCTAGTCTTCAGAATCTGAACGACCACAACATAGGTTAGTCTTCAAAACCTGGACGACTATGAGTAATAGTTGTAGTCCTGGAGTGAACGAGCCTGTTTAACCGTGGTAGTCATATCCTGGACGACTACAATCCAAATAAGTCGTTCATATTTCAACAACATTCTTCTTCTTGTAGGCATAAATCAGCATTTGAGAGGAGAATGGAGGTCGGTCTTTTTGTGGAAGATTTTTTTTCTGTTGCTCGATTGAGGAAGAAAACAGTTGGGTTTTTCTTAGGTTTAGGTTTTTATGTTTTTGGTGGGGTGGAATAATTAATGGGTGTGAATAGTAAAGTCAATGGGGGTGGGAAATAGGAGTTTTACAATTTTTTGTGGGTGGTAATTAGGAAAACATAGGTGGGATTTTAGGTGGGTGGGAAAGAGTGAGAGTGTGGGTGGTAAATAGGTGAAACCTTTAGTTTTACCCCATGAGAAATCTTACTTAAAATCAATGAATTTCATCACCTCAACACAATTATCTCCCACTGTTTCTTCCATAAACTATGAATTTCTTTCTGCAATCAGTTTTTCTACTATGATTTTACTACATTTTAATCTTGGTTGTCTATCTATCTAGTATCCCATAGGTTGTCCATAAACTAAGCGATTAGCTATAAAAAAATTGCCCCAGCATTGACCGGAAAAAAAAACTCAAAATTCCAGCCCTACTCAAGAAACAATCCTAACTATCCCTGCCTATATATGGAGCAGTTGATTGGCCGGGTGATTCTGTTGATGGCACACCCTGAGTGATGATCATAATCTGAAAATTTACTTTGGGCTACAACATCTCTGATCTTGGTACAGTGGTGTGGCAGATTTAAGATAGTTTTTAATTGGTTGTAATTCTATAACTCACACGTACAAATCAACCCTTCTCCAACTAGAATTGATTTTTTTTTTCTTGTGATTAAGTTACAGTCACACAAAAACTCAGGAACGCACCAAAAATCAAACGCCTTCATTTGTTTTGTATTGTAGGTAACTTAAAGGTGTCATGCATTTTTAATCAAACCGTATATATATAAACCTGCACCTCTATTACATTTCACCGTCTCTCTTCAGGTTTTCGTCACATCCATTATAGAAAAGTAATAAAACTATATCAACTGCTATAGGTAGTATTTGATTTGAGACATTAGAGTAAACTAAATGCAATTAATCCAGTCCACGACTTGAAAATCTCTATGGTTGAAAAGAAAAATATCTGATCAAGTCTTTCTAAAGTATTACCAATGCTATTTCGATTGCAGGGGAGAAAAAAATATAAAGAAAAAGAATGAGAATAAGAAGAATATCATCGGCAGGGAACATGAAAAAATCTAATATTTCTTGTTTGGAACAATCAAAAATTGGGTCAATTGCTAAAAACCACTTAAAACTACACCCATTAAAACTAAATCGCAGGTTATTAGAGAGAAAATATGCTGCAACCTTATATCCCAACCAATTAGGAATACAAAATCTCTGAAAGCAACGTGGTAACTATTAACCACGAAACCTACAGAAAGAAATATCGCCACTGTTAGATCACAAGAGTAGCATCTTTTTGATTCAAATCACAAGAGTAGCATCCCTTAGGTCGGATCTTCGACACATTCAAAGAACGAAAAGCAAACTGTAACCATAATTTTACATACCCAAAGGTCACCTACCTAAACCAAAAGATTCTAACCGTCACATTCTCATCCCAAATAACCTTTTAGAGTATGACATCCTTTGGCTACACTATAAAAATACACACACACAATTGACAACCTCATCGTTTTTCATTCCAAATTCGCAGAATAATGGCTTTGGCAGGGAATGGAACGAAGCCATGGAAGCCGAAGCAACTTAGCCATATAGGATGCAATGAAGATAGTGACATTTTGTAATTGTGTCAAACCTCCCTCAAATCCCAGAAATACCAAACCATCAATTGCACTTAATATTGGATTCTAATTATGCTACTACACGACATAAATCAGAGCATGGGTCTTTGTAATTGACACAGTTGATTGTGAAGAGAATTTAAAGTAGAGTTATTGAAGCACACGTCATACTAAGGAACTACAAATGATCGCAGGTCTACATGCCCAAGGATAAAATTTCTCCATCGCCAACTTACATTTCGTATTTAGATGAAGGCAATTCCCTGTTACAGTTCGCTTTGCTATGCCAACCAGCAAGACCCAAGGTCACCCCATACAGAGTGCGGGCATTTATTTTGCAAACCAGTTTTCACCAACGGGTAATCATATTTGGCAATGTCACGAGCGACATCAATGGAAGGCTTAAAGATTATGTAAAGTGATAAAGATCCAACAGTTTTCACAAAAATATTGTACAACGAAGCCTTCAATTAAAAAAAAAAATTCACGGTCGAAGCCTTCAATAATCTACATCAGGTATCATTAATATATACACAATTTGATTGCAGTGTTTACCCAACATTTTAACATATTGATTATTGAAAGTATTGTAATTTTAAAGTACACATATGATTATGGGTTTCTGTTTTGGCAAATTCAGAATACACTATAACCAGATTGATAATGCTTCATTTCAGCTTGAATAGTTAGTATGAAGCTTCTAGAACAACTTATGTGTTGATATATAAGAAGATTAGTATAAGAGCCTATGTATTATGTAAACAATCACTTATTTTCTACATTGTCATTCTCTCTGTTGATTGAAAATGCTGAGAATAATTAGCACTAAAAATAGAATTATCAATGTGTTTCTAGATAACCCATGGGAGGAAAATGATACAAACAGTGTACGTGTAGAATGGAAAATCTCAATGAGATCTGGAATGATAATGTCGAAAAGAAATTTGATGCATCGAACCCTTTAGGCACTCCCGGTGCGTATGCACCGGGTAGTATGCTTGTAAATATAAATAAAATATCTAATTAATAATTACTACTCCATACTATCGGTAGAATTGGAACAATTATTCCAAATATGCGACCCTTTCTATAAAATGTGATCTTATTAGTATATGATGCTTTTCCGATGTTTTGTTCACCCTTTTCAAAAGAAATCATCACTAGGTACTCTTTAGTGCCATTCCAAAAAAAAAAAAAAGTCATCACTATGCTAATATTGTCAGATTTATAACTAAGCATGAGACCAGTATTATTCTTTTGAACAGTTAGACTGAGATGCAATTTAACGAAGTCAGAGGTTGAGATTAAGGCATACCAATTCTTGCAAACACACTTAAATCTGAGTAACGATTTCACTGGTAACTTCAAGAGGATTTCATGGTAGATCTCTTCTGGAATGCTCGACATTGCTGCTGCTGCTTCTTCTTGTTTCTGAATTAGGGTTTCGGTTTGGAATGAATTTATGCGCGAAGCTAAAAGGGTTACAAAAAAAAAAAAGGCCAGTGACGCACGGCCCAATCATATAGGTTACGGGTATTGTCACGCGATAACCGAGAATCTACTAGTATCTCAGTTATGTTAGTCGTTGCCTTTTGATTTATTATGGGGTATTTGATAACGAGACATGCTACCAGGGAGCTAGAACTTGTATATGCACTCATCTTGTTTGGGAACGCCGAACACATTTGTTACTAGAGAAAACATTTTGAATGGATTTAGGTTGGGCGAGTCTTAGGCGAGATCCATAGAGCAGTCAGTGGCGGAACTAGGATGTGATACCAAGAGGGACTGAAAAAGATTTGAAGCACACACAAATTGAGGTTTAACTAAATTCTTGCTCGGACTTGGCAATAGGTGTACCCGGGGTTGAACAATATTCCGCTATCATTTACTGCCTCATCTAACTTAAAGATAAGTTTTCTTTCCCAATCAAGGAACGTTT
>JAJJMA010110001.1:2689-29568 GCA_023529015.1 Papaver nudicaule | reverse complement strand
AAACTAGTTGTCCAGCCCGTGCGTTCGCACGGGCCCGAGTCCCTAAGATGTGCGGCTCACCGTGTCTGACACTATAGTGTGTGGTCTGAGTCAATACTTGTTCTGCGTCAATTTCATTTTTTTTCCCAGCTTATAGAGAAACGAATGAGGGAGACTTATAATATCAAAGATTCAGAGATGATAAATCAGCTCGAGGTCTCTGTTTAGGAGCTTATGATTCGATAAATCAGTTTCTAATCAGAAAGATGATCATGATGAGACGCCATTACTGAAGAACACTGTAGGAGTTTCTATGGCTGGTGATGGGCTATTTTGGAGTCCGAGTATGTTGCAGATTCCTGGGGTTGGATTTACCAAGGCTATTGTATTCACTGATAGACTTTCGAGTTTGCTATGTGTGAATAAAATGATGACACCAAAACAGAGCATCCCTGTTATGCAATTACAGGAGTATTCCGATGTGGTTATTGGATGATTGATGTTGTTCAATCAAAATTTTCTGAATGTTGACGATGATCATTCAAGTTATCCGTTGTCGAGCTTTTATCCGTTGTCGAGCTTCTCTGGACTGGATATAGGCTATGGGCTTGGTTCAATGGGTGAATATGGCACTGATTATACCAAGTCCAACAATGATGAATTAGGTTTTGTAGAAACTAATTATGATAAATTTTTGGTCTCTGCTATGCAAAGTTTCAACCGCCTACTGTTCATGTTCATCACCCAAAGAATTACCCATACATAATAGCTTTAAAGTTTCGTAAAACAAATTTAACCAAGAAACACCTTTAAAATTCTTAATTACAAAAGTGATTCAGAAAAACGATCTTATAACATCCAGTGTAAATCTTATTTCTTGATAGGTTAGCAATTGGTTGTATAACATTTCATTAAACTGTAGTTCAAAGTCAAAAGGCAAGGAAGATTGAAAGTACGCCAAATTTTTGCAGTGTGTATATTTCCTTTATATGTAGCTTGATTCATCGAAGAACAAAACTCAGTCCGTTATCTGAATAAAATTGTTTTCAGTCAGGATTGCAAGGTCTATAAGAGATGTTACTACTGTTTATGAGTATCCAAGTATACTGTGCTATTTCATCAAGTCACTTTTGAAACTTATATTCCGTCTTCTTTCCGCAAGAATTCTGACCAAGAATTGCTTCAGCCTGTAGATAATCACATACACATGAAATAAGAGGGTACATTTAAAAGAAAACAGCAGAAGAAGAAAAGCCGATGAAGTGCAAACCGAACTGAGAAAGGGAAAAAATAACAACAAAGAAATTCAATGATTGCTACGTTGGTCATGGAAGCACCAAAATATTTTATGCATCTTCACATCCCACCCGTCTTTGCAATGTATTGATGGCTGAGATGAGCGAAATGATGCAATCATGCATAAAAAGAAAATCTAAGGTGGGAAAGAGAAATCTATATTTGATTTGCCAACTACAACTTCTCCTATCGTTAAGTTGCTTTAAAGGCTAAAACATGAATCAAAACTTTAGCGAAGATGTGGAAGATGAAAATATTGATAAGTAAATATGCTGGCAGGAGAATAACTTTAATCATAGTTCTTCCCTGTTCTCGAAGACCAAGTGAAGAGTCAAGTAGTTACATGGCCCTCCTGTGACAGTAGCCAGAAAGTAACCATTAAATTTTGGCTACTCATCCAAAATGCATGTCACAGCCTGCACTAACACACACACTGAGTTTCAGAGAAAAAAAGATGCGAAAATGCAGGAAAACAATCTTAAGCGTATCCATCTAATAAGTAGCTGCCCAAGTTTTGATATACATGTGCATTAGTACCCATGTGAGGGGAAGGAACATCTGTGTACCCAATGAGATCATAGATCTTATGAGCAAAAACACGCGTTAGAAGTTCAATCATGAAGAAATAACAAAGCCACCCTATGCTCCACCATATGGATATGTTCTCAATGCAATTTAATAGTATATGTTCCTAGCTCTTCAACAGCTTAAAGGCTTCAATGCACCAATCGGATCGAATGGCCCTTTCTCCATTTGCCTAACTACTTACAAATGTAGATTATTTTTCTTGAAGATGCATATTCATGATAGAGCAGATTCTAAATATGAGTTGTTCAGCAAATGAAACTCAATATGAGTTGTTACAGAATGTTCCTTTATTAGCAACCAATCAGTACGAAAATGAAGTTCTGTAGTATAACTCCAAAGTTAAATACATCCCTAAAAGGAACCCATGTAATGCTGAGTAGAAGACGCAAAAAAAAAAAAAAAAATCAAATTCTACTAAAGGAACAACTGTATTTTTTTATACCTACTTCTTATCTGATGGCCAATTATGGATGACCACTGAGGCTATCCACTGCAGTTGCCTACTCTCACGACCTTGCATAATAGCTCGGCATGCATTGTAGAAGGTAGAGATATTTGGAAACATATATAGAAATGGGAAGACACCTGCCAAAATATAGGTTGCACTTATATATAACTAAAAGCCTGACCAATCCGTAGAAGGTCGGAAGTCCACAAAAAGGTTAAAGAATGAATTTGTACAGTTTGCTTCAGTGCTTTTAAACTTCAGTGAAACTTACAGAGTGGTCAATCAAGCGTGCTAGATTCCCTTTTGTTAGTTGCATCAACCACAACTTCTTTACTGATTTACACAGCTGCAAAACCAAAATCAGTTAGGTTGAGCAATGTTATGTAACAAAACAAAAAGAAATTATACTACAATTCAATAGAAACGGGACTCACAAAACAGTACTCTAAGATGTAGTAGGATCTCGGTGGTTCACAAAAGAAAACTCAGTTTCTAATCCCACCCATCTATTAGCTGTTTTCTTTTGTTCTGTCGTGGAAATTATTTGATCAAATGAGAACAAACAACTCCCTTTCATTGTCAATTTTATCAGCACACAGCCCCCTTTCCATATCTTTCATCTTCAATTCCATCTCATGTATTGTTTATTCTTTGCCCGTAGTTACTCCTGAGCAATCGCATAATTCCACAATAAAACATAAGAAACATAAATGATGTACCATCGAACAATTCCTACTAAGATTGCATAGTAGTAAAGCTACTTAGCAACGAACCAAAAAAATCAACAACCATCTCAAAAACTCTAAACTCGAAGAACCTGAAATCTTAACCATAAGAACAGTAGAATGACCTTACTACCTTAAGCTGGGAGGAAGCATTGGCATGCTCATTGATCTGGGCATTGTAGTTGTTCTGCGTTGCGAAGATTTCAAATCTAGCAATGAACTGTGTGGTCTGAGCTCAACATCCATCTGTAGTAGATCCTAACTCTGTCTAACTATATTGCCTAGTTTCTGCTCAGCATTGTTGTTGACATTCATTAACATTGAACATAAATGAACACCTAGCTTATTTCTGTACTGATTCCATTTTGGATGCTCGCTTGGCCTTTTTTTTTTTCGCCTATGCCTTCTTTTTCCTAGCCTGTAGACTAAGAATAGCATGGTATTATATCACCCAAAAATGGGCTTAAATTGATATACGCAGATATATGAAAGCATACCTTCGCCCCCCGAGAATGTATTGCGTGCAAGTCTGTTTAGAAAATAGCTGCCAAATGAAGGGATATAAATTAATATAAGCGTAGACATAAACACCACGACATTACCATTGACACATAAAACTGTATAAATATAAATATTGAAAGGTTAACTGCAAACCTGAGTTTGAACCCACACTCAGACTGTCCAAGCTTGCTCAAACCCATACTGACCATACAATTTCCTTTTGCAAACTCAACACTAAAACATCGATTGAACCAATCGAACCTACGACAACTTCATTATTTCCTTCCATCTCGATTCAATCACACATACTAAATTCGTACTGCTTGCAAAACATCACCCAAAGCTTGCATCAAATCACCTTCATCCCATCAAATCACCATCATCCTGCCGTGAAGAATACAATGTAACTAATACCCCTTTCATGATCTAATGAATAACGACGATTTACATATATATTTACATTTTTTATCCAGTGGAACTGGTAGCGCCAACTTTCACTGCATCTCAATTAGATTCTGGCATTCCATCATACATATTGAGTGCGTTATTTTGGTTGAAGATAATGGCTGATCTCAATTTTCACTAAAAACATAATTATAATTAATCCAGTGATAAGCGGATTGCTTTCCCAAAAACCAGATCGATTTGTAACAATAAAAACTAAGCCGAAATCAAAAGCAAAAAACCTAGGATCAATATAAGCTTACCTTATTCCATTTTTGATTTGATTCGCCCCCAAAACCCTGTCAATAAAATTGCAACAGAGATTAATGACTCAATCAATCAATTAAATCTAATAAAATAGTTAAGAAGAACAAATCACGGCGATGTTAATATTCAATTAGAGATTAGGGTGATTCCTGGATCCTAGAATGAAAAATCAGACAACAATTAAATCTGAATCTATTAGTATTAAAGATGCATCTATCTTCAGGTTTCGTTGAAGAATAAATCAATTTCGGCCACATAAACATGGCAGCAGGAGACTGAAGAGAGAAAAAAAAAATCAAATCACTGTTCTTACCTCGATTAAAGATTAGGGTTTAGGAATCATAAGGGGAGTGATCACGATGGAGATAGAGAAAGAGGGGGGGATTGAAGTATTACGGGAAGAAATCTAATTCTAGACCAATCATCATCACCAGAGAATTAACAAAACGAATATGAAGAAGATTAGGATTTTCTGAACGCAATGAAGTCGTGAAAGAGTTTTGAAGAAAAGGTTAATACCCAATTTGGGTGAGGGTGACTCGCACCTTAAGAATCCAAAGAAGGTAACAATACCCGAAGCTCGCGATTGGTGGAGAATATCTTTGGCGGGGCCTCGAACTCTAATATTCGAGCTTGATTCAGCTTTTATTGTGGGTGAGTTATTTGGTATGTCTATTAGTGTATTAATATCCAAATATACCTTATGAATATTATTTGCTTTGATTTCTCTTGGCTAAACATCTTTTGAAAATATATTTTTTTTATGAATTATATTTTTCATAAATGTAAAATGCTAGAGTATTAGTTCTCATTAAATGTTATGAGACTAAATGGGGTTCGGAATTAATATGTAAATGTGCTTTGTGGAATTTCCGAAATTAAGTTTGCCTCATTTCAAAGCTAAGCCTTAGTCAATATAAATAGGAGTGGTATCTCTCCTAAAATCTTTATCCCTCTACCAAGCTCTTCTTCGGAATTGTAAGCTTGTGTTTGTCGCTTTTCTTTTCAGTTACCTTTGAGCTTTTGTTCTTGGTTTAGAATTGCGTGAAAGTCTTCTCTAGGGATCGAGAAGCCTAGAAGTACCTCTTACGCGAAACTAGTTTATTTTTACTATTCTTCTCTGTATTGTACTTGTGTTTTGTTCTATCACGTCTATCAAACCTTGCGATCTTGTTTATTCTATGGTCCTTCTCTTATGATATAAGGTCACTCAAGATCGTTATGATTAGAACATACTCTATACCTATTAACCTGGATTTGTCAGCAAGCCGCTTTCGGTTTGTGTGCTAAACTATAGATATTGAGTGGAATCAAGATCGTTGTTATTTGATTTGTTCTTTGCAGGTACACCTTTCTTCAAGGTCATATCATATCGTACTTGCTACAACTATCTGCTTGATTCCAAATGGGACGACAAGGTTGCTCTTTCGGTAGTTTAGGTTTTGAAACCTTGATCGATATCTCGAGGTGTTTATTTCCTAAGTAAACTCAATATCCTCGCTCTTGGTGTAAAACAACTTCGGTGAAATATCTGTTAGTTACCAAGGATATCATCTAGCGATTTGACCTGCCGCTATTTGGTTGTTGTCCACTAAGGTTGTAATCGTCCGATTGGAGGTATGGTAGCGATAGTCCTCACGACGGGCTGTGAGGCAACTCTTGCGTAAGACAGTAAATGACGTCTGTTTGCATAAGGGAGTACATGTGCGTGACCACCTTGATGTGGTTGGAGGCGTAGGAATACTGAGGGGAAATCTTTGTAACTAATAGTCGTATTAGGGTCATATTTTCTGCACCAGCTAGTCCGAAGTCTGAGAGTAGGTGTGTTGGCGGCTTAATTCTTAAGAGTATTCAAAACTGGACTAGGTCCCGGGGTTTTTCTACGAGTTTGTAGTTTCCTCGTTAACAAAATCTTGTGTGTACTTTACTTCCGCATTATATTTGATTTATCATTTATAATTAAAGTATCGTACTTGGTTGATTGACATTGCCTTTTGGATTCTTGTATTGACTCCCTAGTGTGAATCAATCAGATCTGAAGGAGATCTTGTTCTTGAGTTCTTGATTACATGAACCGTTCAAGGTTTGACTTATAGGTGGACTAAAATAAAAGATTGGTGGTGTACTCGGTACCCTCATCTTTTCAAACAACGAGTGCAGCCGTGCATTGCTTCCTTCAACCTTGTATGTAACGTGTCAGTTCTTGAATGGCCTTATTGCAGAAGAGAAGGATCGTATAATAGACAAGAACGTGATCAAGTTACCAAGGTTACAGGTTAATCTGATAACACAGAAGTACGTTATCGGCTACCTGTGCTTCGTAACTCTCAAGAGAAGTCTTTAAAGTCGTTAGGTAAATCCCACAGAGGAACTGCTACCTAATAGAGGATGACTATACTACAACAATCTTACACCGATTATCTCAATTGGAAATCTTTTATCATTTATCTGCCAAGTGTTTTGTTAGCTCAAAAACACTTCAAGATAGATATCCAACAGACCAGAGATAATCTTTATCTTATTGACTCATTGAGATTCGTTAGATGGACCACATAAGATATTCTGATAAGCACAAGTCCAACTAAGAGATAAAGGAGTCAGATGTTTAATCCGTGTGAAATTCCCGCAGAATATTCACTTGGACGGTTCGTGAACCGTCCGTCTGAATTCCAGACAAATCCATTGAATCTGGATTTCACGTACATGTACGTGTACGGATCAACGTTTTGAGACAGAAGAAATTTTAGGTGTCATTGTTCACGAACTGGTTCGTGAACCGCCGTCGCTCACATTAGGGTTTAACTGGATCCGCTGGAAGTTCTGGGCTGGGCCAGTACTTAGGCGTGTTATTACGCCCTCAACTATAATAACTGGACTCTGCTCTAGAGTACTCCTTTAGATTCATCTGTTTCCTACATGTAATTTGCAAGCAAACCATTGCACGGGAAAATATATCGAATCTATCTCATGCATCTTGTAACCTTAGTATTGTGGGAACAAATACTAACATAACTCATGGTTATGTAGACAAGAATACAAAATCTCAATCGATATAACTCTCCTACAGTAGCCGACTATTTCGAAAGATAGAATAGGTAGAATAGAAGAATTTCCATAAAAGTCATAACTCCTACTAACCTTTTGTAGATGAAGAATATTTGATGTTTTATTTATATTCACTGTCTTCGTCTTCAAGGTATCTACTACTTTGTCTATATCCCAATTTCGAAATCTAAACTCTAGCAGGCTAAATCAAGAATTGTGTTTTTGAAAAGGAGGGGATACCGAGATATACCACCAACTTTTAGTTTTCGTGAACCTAGTTGATTACAGTTGTTTGAACGACCTCACAAATCAATATTCAAACAACAACCTGAGTATAGTTCAGAGAACCGAACCCTAACAAGAACGTGGTTCTTGTAGATCTCAATAAAGATGAATTCACTCAAAGGTTATGAATCAACAAACTTGCAATTACTTCAATTATATAGATCAGGGATAATATAATGCGGAAGGGAAAAGTAATGCAAGACACTAGAATTTTGTTAACGAGGAAACTGCAAACCTAGCAGAAAAACCACGGGACTTCGTCCAGATGTGAACACCCTTAATATTAATCGAATACAGACGCTAGCCTACTCTCAGACTTCGGACTGGAATGTATCGAGACTGAATCCGCCCTAAAAGCAACTCAGCTACCAATGTGCTCCTACGTCTCTTGGATTCCGCAGAAACCTACGTATTTGATTCCCCTAGCTGGCGTCCTTTACAGGCCTAGGAGTTGCTCCACTTCCCTTCGTGAAGACTAGCGCTACCCTGCCTCTAACAGGACGCCTAAAAGTATCCAAGTAATTAAACAAGAATACGATTGTGATTTCCTTTAGACTTAAAGTCAAGGTTAATGGAAATCTGATATGTTGAATAGGGCTTATTGATCTAGCCTAAACAACTTTACCTCTTAACGTTTGACGAACTTAGTATTAAACCTAGTTCGTGAATATACGTTAAGGAACTTCTAAGGTTTACGATTAAAGATCTACCTTACGAAGTTTCTATCAAATCTTGGTCTTGATATGATTGAAAATATTCAATCGACCCAAGATACAAGATCAGGAATTTTACTTCTGACCTGTGCTTCACGATCCTCAAGTGAAGTCTTTCGATAATCGTAGTCCAAAAGGACTTCTAGATGACGACCAACCTTTATGCAAGGATATACAGATGTGTAGAGGATTGAGATTGTATCTTGCAGAAGGTCATCTATTTATAGTGATCACCAAGGGAGGCTTTGCTTAAAGTTTAAGCAACCTTGAGTAGGGCTCAAGCAAGTTCTGGAACTAAAAAGGTCCATAGCTTGAATACCCGCTCTCAATCTTCTATCAACTTTGGACTAGGCCAATAGTTAAAAAAGACTCAACCTTGATTGAAGGTTTGCGACTTCTGGTCCAAATCATGTTTGAACATCGCTTGCGACTTCTGGTTCAAATACTTGTTTAACATCGCTTGGATTAAGTAGTTGAATTCCATGGGCCGAGTAATGACGAGTCCGAGAACTAATCATGCCTAGACCGAAAACTTCAAGATATGAAAGTTGGAAGTTTTATCATGGCTTATATGTACGCGTTCATAGAGTAGTAAAATGGAGTTCAGGAGAATCCGTGAACTCGTATGTACGCGTTCATGAACACGTTCATACAGACTTTGCTCGTTCTTTGGAATGCCATAAACAACACATGTACGCGTTCACCGTTGAGGTCATTTAAAGAGACAATTCAACATACTCTACCTATACATAATATCACGGATGTGGCAAATGCAAAAGCGAAGAATCCTAGAATACCTTTGGATCATATAAACAACATCATAGACGATTGGTATGATAGAAATGGTAAATACGATACGGAAATGAAAAACCTTTCTAACCTTTAGCGAGGACGTTATGATTTATCAAGTAGTAAGCTCTGGTCTTCGTCTTTAATAGTCTTCGCCTCGATTACCTAAAACTATCCTAGTCCGAGGTTGTAGAGTAAACTTATCAAGGATTGTGTTTTTGTCTCATAAACTTGACAACTGACTTGAGATAGCAATATCAGTGGGTTCAACCGAGCAATGCTCTAACAATCTCCCCCTTTGTTAATTTTAGTGACAAAAACCAATCTTACGTATGGATTCAAAAAGTAAAATCTTTTAGCCCTAACCATAATGTACTTGATCTTCTTGTAATCTTCAGCGTCTTCAGATAAGAGTGTTCCTGCAAGTGAATATTCAAGGTAGAGATAACAAACTTCAAAGTCACCACACATCTTGGTTTCTAGAAGGAATAGTCCAACAAGAGTTTGTTATGCAATTGAGTAGTATATAAAACTTGTAAGCATATTGCATCGATGCTTCAAGATACTACACAATTTGATATGTTATCCCCCTTACTCAATACACTAACTTTTGCTTTGACATGACAAGCACATCGATTTTATCCCCCCCCCTACCTATGACAATGCCGTAGACAATTGTCGTAGTAGATAGAAAGATTTTACTCCCCCTTACTACAGGATTTCTCCCCCTTTTTGTCATAAAATAGACAAAGAAAAAGAAATATAGGAATCCTCATAAAAATCACAATAATCAATGTAGACAAAGGTAAACATACCTGAAACGAGAGATAAAATGATGCAATTCTCTCGTAGATTCCACAGCCGCACACCCCAAAAATATATTACCATGAAGCACAAGTTCAAAAGAACTCTCCCCCGTTATATGCCATTCCATAAGGAACAACGCGACTACCTTCCCAAGCAAGGTTTTGGAATAAATTCTTGGGTGATGTACAATTTCACAAGTAAAATTGTAAATATGTTTTTCTTTCCTAGCCAGTTACGGTCAAATAGGAATTCAAGGTTTAATCTTCCTACTTTCTCAGAGAGTTTCGGCCAACCATCGCCTTTAGAGAAAACATTAGGTTGCCCCTTCCTAGTGGTTGTAAGACTAAGAATTAAAGGTACAACATTTAATCCAGCGGAGTTCAACATTGTATTCTACGGGGTTCCTCTTTATCAAAATCGTCTCCTCTTAGCCATAAGAGTCAGAAGCATGGATTTTGATAGTTCTTCATGAACTGCTTTACCCGAACGGGTGGTATGGCTAAAAAAACAAGTTCACGATTTATGCAATACATTCATATAGATAATCAATTAAGATCAAGCATTACAATCATCAATTAATATTTTAATTTAATTAACCTCGATTAATTGATGAAAACTGGGTAATGCAATCATGCAAATCACTCATAAAATTTAAAACCAAGATGGCTTAGGCAAGAATGCCTCTTATTCTGAACAAAGATTTTTTCTCATCTGGATAATGCAAAGAAGAAAAGATTATTCTTCAGTTACCTCCTTCTCTGGTTCTTCATAGGTATTCCAGTCTTGTTCAATAGCATCAACTCTTGAGGTTTGATCAGTGATGAGTTTGCCGAGCTTGTCGAGCTCCTTGCTTAAACTTTGAACGTGTTCAAGAACAACGTCAAGTTTCATATCAGATGCCTTTCTCTGTTCTTCAGAAACACATGGAATTGAGCATTGAGAATACAATGCTTGAGTCATACTAGATTCACTGTCTGAAGATTCAATTCGAATCTTTTTACAGGAAGGAAGAACAACGGTCCATGTATTGTCATTCATGTTGCAGGTTCAGTTCTATGGAGAGAAGAATTCCTTCTTTTAGACTGGTTGAATAGCCCTTCCTACTCTTCCCTTTATAAGGTTCAGACACAGAGTTTTAGGATTTTAAAGGGACAGTTTTTCGTTCATGAGAAGTCGCGAATGTCCTTTAAACAACAGTTTTTTTATTGAGGTAAAAATACAGTTTAAGCTCAGTGTGACCACAATTTTTTACCCCAAATAATAAGTTTAAAAATGTCAACAATATGATTTTAAGAGCATATATTCCTTTTGGCTTGCTCATAGAGGTTCTCATGGATTTTGTTCTCGACTCTTTCCTTAGGAGCCAAAGGCAGGGAGAATTCTATAAGTAGCACAAAAAATGTTGACACCCACATCGAGTCATTACATTTTGGACTCTAATTTGCGATGTGATATCACCATTTGATTACAAAATTTTGCTTCGGCTCACTGCGACATCAGGAGGCGTAAGATAGGTGTTGTAAGACAATTATGATGACAACATTGGTGATCATAAACCATCAGGACAAAAGATCACATAATCCTTTGAGCGTGGACACATCTATTTTGGAGATCATTGCTCAACAAATGTAAGAGATGATAGATTATTGTCTTATTTAGGTAATAGGTAAATATTTGTTTGTTCACGATCTTAAAAGACTTTTTAAACATAATTTTATTTTAGACCTTTTCTCGCTGCAAGGATTACCAATAGCGAGAGTCATGTCTCTATTGAGAAGGGACAGCAGGGTCCGGTCTATAGGACTTCGTGAACTCCTCTTCTTTCTTTTAGATGAGATCCACGAGGTGCTAGTAGAGGACATACCTGGATGATTAGTCTTTTGAATCATGTCTGATAGATTCTCCATGAAGTGAATAATTTTTCAGCAATTTGAAAGAGACTTGTTAATATTTTCCCGAAGATCAGAGTTAATAGGCTTATTATCTTTAATGACCTGTTTGACATGCCTTTTCTCAACCCATTTCTTTACGGTTTTAGGGGAGGCTGGCTTTTTAATAGAAGCAATAATTATAGGTCGAGATCCAAGATCACGAGGAGGTCTCATGTGAGCAACTTCTTTGGAGAAGTTCTACAATTATTCACTTTTTCACTCTTAGAGAAAGCTTCTTTTGAAGTATACAAAATGTCTAATTTGTTCCTGAGTATTAAGTTATCTTCTCTCAACTGTTGAGTTTCAATGTTATGAAGATACATTATACTAAAAAGAGAGTGTCTTTCAAAGTTCTGAATACGAGACTCAAGGTTTGACAATTCAAGCATGAATTGTTCCATGTCTGTTTTATGTTCAATCCGTTCTTTTTCAAGATCTTTTTGAAGCAGAGTGATTCTTTCTGTCAAGAGACAGATTTGCTTATCTTGATGGATATCATCATGTTGAGCACTTAATGATAAGCAAGATGAATGCATACAGAGATCCTTATGCAATGGAGAGAGCCCCAAGCGTTCCTCTTCTGGACAGTCGAGAGTTGCGTTGAAGGCTTTCAGTTTATCACAGTAGTCTTTGTTAGGGCAATCAGGAGAGATATGTCCATAACCTAGACATTTGGAGCACTGTGGTAAATCCTCTGTATTTTCCCAATTCTGTTTTTTGTTGGGAGAAGAAAAAGTTAGTGGGTTCTTTTTCTTTTTCAACCATTGAGAGACGAGAGAAAGAAGTTTTTGATCCTCATCATCAAATACATAATCAGGATTTTTATCAAGAGGTGTCTCAGGGGTCTGAGCTTTTAGGGATATGAATTTACTTTGATGCTCGTGATCAAAGATTTTTAGTTTAGAAACCAAATCATCTCTTGATATGTCATATCCATGTTTTTCTTGGATGACATGTTTTTTTGAACATATCTGGGAGGAAGCGACCTTAAAATTTTTCGCACAATATCTCTTTCTTCGATAGTTTTCCCTAGTGATAGAGAGGCGTTCACGATTTCAGAGAGCTTGTGTTCAAATTCTGTAAAGGTATCTTCATCAGACATTAGGAGATTTTCCCAGTCAGACATGAGATTTTGAAGTCTTGCTTCTTTCTCCGCAGTATTACCTTCGTATACTGTTTTCAAAATATCCCAAGCATCTTTAGAAAATTCACATGTTTCCACATGATGATGCAGATCGGGAGTTATGGCGTGAATGATGGCATTAAGCGTATCAGCTTCAAGTTTTGCTTTGGCTCTGTCGTTTTCATCATACTCGCTTGGTTTCTTACTGCGAGTGACAACAGCATCACCTTCTCCTTCAGTAAGAGTAGGTGGTGTGTATCCATCAATCACGTAGACCCAACTGTCAAAGTATCGAGATTGTAGAAACGACAGCATAGCAGATTTCAACCATATATAATTTGTGCCATCAAAGACTGGTGGAACATGTACATTCGCAGAATGTGTGTTCATAGTTCACGAAAGCGTCAAACACAGACAGTTACGTCTTTTACAAGGTATTTGTCGGCTCTGATACCAACTGAAAAGGAGGGGATACCGAGATACACCACCAACTTTTAGTTTTCGTAAACCTAGTTGATTACAGTTGTTTGAACGATCTCACAAATCAATATTCAAACAACAACCTGAGTATAGTTCAGAGAACCGAACCCTAACAAGAACGTGGTTCTTGTAGATCTCAATAGAGATGGATTCACTCAAAGGTTATGAATCAACAAACTTGCAATTACTTCAATTATATAGATCAGAGACAATATAATGCGGAAGGGAAAAGTAATGCAAGACACCAGAATTTTGTTAACGAGGAAACTGCAAACCTAGCAGAAAAACCCCGGGACCTCGTCCAGATGTGAACACCCTCAGTATTAATCGAATACAGACGCTAGCCTACTCTCAGACTTCGGACTGGAATGTATCGAGACTGAATTCGCCCTACAAGCAACTCAGCTACCAATGTGCTCCTATGTCTCTTGGCTCCCGCAGAAACCTACGTGCTTGATTCCCCTAGCTGACGTCCTTTACAGGCCTAGGAGTTGCTCCACTTCCCTTCGTGAAGACTAGCATTACCATGCCTTTAACAGGACGCCTAAAAGTATCCAAGTAATTAAACAAGAATACGATTGTGATTTCCTTTAGACTTAAAGTCAAGGTTAATGGAAATCTGAAATGTTGAATAGGGCTTATTGATCTAGCCTAAACAACTTTACCTCTTAACGTTTGACGAACTTAGTATTAAACGTAGTTCGTGAATATACGTTAAGGAACTTCTAGGGTTTACGATTCAAGATCTACCTTACGAAGTTTCTATCAAATCTTGGTCTTGATATGATTGAAAATATTCAATCGACCCAAGATACAGGATCAAGAATTTTACTTCCGACTTATGCTTCACGGTCCTCAAGTGCAGTCTTTCAATAGTCGTAGCCCAAAAGGACTTCGAGATGACGACCAACCTTTATGCAAGGATACACAGATGTGTAGAGTATTGAGATTGTATCTTGCAGAAGGTCATCTATTTATAGTGATCACCAAGGGAGGCTTTGCTTAACGTTTAAGCAACCATGAGTAGGGCTCAAGCAAATTCCGGAACTAAAAAGGTCCATAGCTTGAATACCCGTTCTTAATCTTCTATCAACTTTGGACTAGGCCAATAGTTAAAGAAGACTCAACCTTGATTGAAGGTTTGCGACTTCAGGTCCAAATCATGTTTGAACGTCGCTTGCGACTTCTGGTCCAAATACTTGTTTGAACATCGCTTGGATTAAGTAGCTGAATTCCATGGGCCAAGTAATAACAAGTCCGAGAACTAATCATGCCTAGACCAAAAACTTCAAGATATGAAAGTTGGAAGTTTTCTCATGGATTATATGTACGCGTTCATAGAGCAGTCAAATGGAGTTCAGGAGATTCAGGATAATCCGTGAACTCGTATGTACGAGTTCATACAGACTTTGCTCGTTCTCTGAAATACCATAAACAACACATGTACGCGTTCACTGTTGAGGTCATTTCAAGAGACAATTCAACATACTCTACCTATACATAATATCACGGATGTGACAAATGCAAAGGCGAAGAATCCTAAAAAAACCTTCGGATCATATAAACTACATCATAGACTATTGGCATGATATAAATGGTAAATACGATACGGAAAGAAAAAACCTTTCTAACCTTTAGCGAGGACGTTATGATTTATCAAGTAGTAAGCTCTGGTCTTCATCTTCAACAGTCTTCGTCTCGATTACCTAAAACTATCCTAATCCGAGGTTGTAGAGTAAACTTATCAAGGATTGTGTTTTGTCTCATAAACTTGACAACTGACTTGAGATAGCAATATCAGTGGGTTCAACCGAGCAATGCTCTAACAGTTTTGACACCTAAAAACTGACAACCAGCTTGACATACCAACGCTAGTGGGTTTGACCGGACAATGCCCTAACAATCTCCCCCTTGTCAATTTTAGAGACAAAACCAATTTACATATGCATTCAAAAGATATAAAATAAAGATCTAACCCTGATTTTCTTGAATTCTCCAACTTATCCTTTGAGTCTTGATGTGTTCGTTTAACTCTTGTTGAAAAGTTCGTAGACAGCACCACAACATATCCATCTCAAACAACCGCAAAGGTACGCTCGAGTTTACATGGGTTAATATGCTAATCCCACATGTTGTTTGTGCAAAGAGTACGAATCAGAGTAACTTTAAAGTCCGTGTACCAAAACTTATAAAGTGATTCTACTCATTCTTGATACGAAGCCCCCACTTAATCTTTATACCTCTTTTTGCCATATGGTATGAAGCCAAAAGTTTACTCCCCCTTACTTGATACTTTCGAGAAAGTACATAAGTAAGCAATATGGTGTTCTCCCCCTATGGTTATGAACCACAAGAACAAGAAACCATATGTATTCTCCCCCTATTTGTCACAAAAATATGACAAACTAGTTGAGACTTAGGGTTTTAAGCCTATAAAGATAGTCAAGTCAAGGATGTACTCGCATATCAAGTTTAAGATGACATAACTAGGAAATCAGAACGAGGATTTCTAAGTTGATCCATCTTTGGAGAAAGATAGTTACACTTTTCTTCTAATATTCCACATCCACGCTCCCCGAAAAGATTTATTATTAAGCGCAAGCTCATTTAAGAACTCTCCCCCATGTGGTGTTATTCAATAAAGAACAACAATATATGCCTCTACAAGTAAAGACATAAACAAAGTATAACTAGACAAACAAGTAAAATGTATCCAATCCCTTTGTTAATTTTCTCTTTTCCTAGCTATTTTCTAAGGAACAAGAGTACAATCACAAAAAGTCTCATCTTCTTAGAACAAGAAGGTAACCTAACTTTTGTGATATCCATGACTTTGATATTATAATCATCACTAAGATAGCAATGAATAAAGTCATGTTAACAATACCCACGGCATGATCCGGAAGATCACGTATTGCCCTCTAAGATACAAAACTCGTGTTAACAAGATTTGGTTTATTCTTACAGTAAAGGATTAACTTTTTCACATGGAGTTCCACCAATAAGTGTGAATAAAGTTTTCCTTAGAATAAAGATTATGTTGGATCACATAAGATATTCTCTTTTAAGATCGAATCCATGTATTTACGAGTTCCAGGAGTCTCTGTTAAAAACCGCGTAAATATCCGAAAATATTTACCCCAAACGGTTTGTGAACCGTCTGAACTTGAGATTCAGGTTGAAAACATCGGATCTGAGGTACGCGTACATGTACGTGTACAGATTGATGTTTTGGGACACAATAGGAAAATTTGGTGCCACTGTACACGAACCAGTTCGTGAACCGCCTGGCCTCAAGTTAGGGTTTAACTGGATCCGCTCAAAGTACTTGGGTTGAGCCAATTTCTGTACTTAAATGTGGTTACATCCTGAGCTATAATCCAGCATACTCAAATAGAGTATAATTCCCTAGATTCACCATTCTCCTACGTTGATTTGCAATTGCAATGGAGATAGTATTGAATCTAACTCATAATGATCCTATAACCGTAGTACACCAAGAAAGTATACTAACATAACAAGAATGTCATGTCGGTACGATTCACTCTTTGTTCAAAACAAAAGTCATAGACTTTGTTTGCAACTTGTATATTTAAGAACTCTTAAAACCAAATTGAGTTAGAGAAACATGAAAGATACATATTCATATTCAAGGATTTGACAAATGAATTTTAACTTGATCAATGTTAACAAGATACCTTTATGTAATCTCCAACTGGGTCTGTGCCCTATTCTTGTGCTTTACCTCACCGTATCAATCGAAAAGGCACCACATGGTGAGGCCGCAAACACAATCAAGTTGTGTTAGGGTGAAAAATTTCTTGTTCACCTTTGGTGGTTAAAACAGGATCTCCTACATCACTGGGTTTTTCACCAGAAGTAGCTTTCGGCTTAGGGTTGTTGCCTTTCCCCTTTTCCTGTTTTACACCAGTAACCCAAGCATCTCATGGTGTGATTGCATCATACCAAGCATTTTTTGGTTAAGTGACACAATATTTTTCATGAATTCTCTTTGGGTAGCCTCACTAGGGTGATCATTCCCTTTGGCATTTATTGCTCTACTACCCATTTTTGAGTGGTCTGAGGAGCAATATGATCTTTTTTCCCATCTTTTTCAACAAGATTACTTGAGAGAGAATTGGATTGACCATTCTTTTGCAAGTTAGTTGACTTCCAATTGGAAACATCAGATCTCGTCTTCGCTTGTACAAAGTTGTTTTCCTTTCTGTAATTATGACGATTACGAGAGGACTTTGTAGAGCGTTTATAGGCAAAACTTGACTTGTTATAATTCTGTTTCTTATGCCTAAAGGTTAGACGTTCACAACCTAGATCGTTAGAAAAAGATCCGTTGTTGATAGGTTTGACGTTAATCTCCAAAACAACAGGAATATTCGAGCCATTGGCTTTCTCATTCCTTTTACGAAATCTGCAACTTCTAGCCAAATGACCTTTACCTCCATAATAAAGGCAATATTTAGTAACAAAATGAGTGGGATGCTCGTTGTTACCTGGATGTGCGTGTGCTTTCTTTGGAGCTTGATAAATCTTGCTATTCTTCTCCTTGACTTGTTTTGGAGGTAGGTCACCTTTTGGATCAGTAGTAACCTTAGGTTGAGAATAATCCTTAGCCTTGACAAATTTCACCTCTTTGTTATTACTTGGAGCGTCTATTCCTTTATAGCCCAAACCTCGTGTGTCACATCCTTAAGAACTGTAAAATATGTAGAACATGAATTGATTCCTTAAAGCACATCCTTTGGGAATGTGCAGTGGCAAAAAGACTATGGAGATGGATATCAGGTATATTCAGACTCCATCCTGACTATAACCTGATTACTTCTTATGATGCAGGGAAAAACAGAGCACCCATGATCAGAAAACTATGGCTAGTGGCTAACATGGCAGTCAAATGGGTCCTATGGGAAAAACGAAACAAGCTATGGTATGAACAGAGAGACACACCATTCTATAAGCTAAAGAACAAGGTCTACAGAGCAGTGCGTAAGAACTCTCAACGGTTTCATGAACATGTTCGTGCTGGTGAAGACGTCAGCATCCTAAACTATTTCAAGATTGATAAGAGAACCACTTGTGTAGTGCAGATTACTGATGTTCATTGGCTTCCTCCAGAGCCTGACGAGGTACTAATCTGTTGTGATGGAGCTTCACAGGGCAATCCTGGTGCTGCTGGATGTGGTGTTATCGCAAGAAACAACAACTGTGACGTGTTAGGCTGTTTGGCAGTTGGCTTAGGTGAAGCTACTAACTATTGGGCAGAGCTACAAGCAGTGATTGCAGGTCTTTATTGGGCAATTCAGTTTGTTATGTTGAAGATCAGGGTTCGTTCAGATTCTATGGCGGCAATCTTAGCATTTCAGAATGCTATCCCTTGGTACTGCCAAGCAAAATGGAAGCAGGCAGTTGATATGTATGAAGAAGTCAGCTATGAACACATCTTTAGAGAAGGCAATTTCAGTGCAGATTTGATGGCTAACAGGGGCGCAATCCTAGCTGCTGGCACTATGGAAGACTTACAGGGTAAGCCAGACTTTATGGAAGAGGTTGAAGACCCAACTGCTACATACAGAAGAACTAGATTTGTTTGATTTCTTGTAGGCTGATGAGCCATTATGTAACACAGTGTCTGTGTATTTTATGTTTATGTTTTAGAACCACGATTCAACTCGCCAGAGTAGCCTGAATCAGGTGACTGCCGAGTCCGTCTGAGGAGGACGTGAGCCTGATTCCGGTGAGTCAATAGCGAGTTGATAGTGGTACAGTTCTGTTTTGAGGAACCTAGTTGGTAGTCTCCCTAGTCAGTTTCTGAGGACGGTGAGACGCTAACTAGGTGAGTCACTTAGTCTACTAGGTTAGAGGAGCCATGGTTTGGTAGTCTTCCGAGTCGGCTAAGGCCGAGGCTGGTGTACGCCATCCTGGTAAGTCTATTAGTTTTAGGCAATGGTGATCATGCTTGTGAGGAACCTAGTTGGTAGTCTCCCTAGTCAGATTCTGAGGACGGTGAGACGCTAGCTAGGTGAGTCACTTAGTCTACTAGGTTAGAGGAGCCATGGTTTGGTAGTCTTCCGAGTCGGCTAAGGCCGAGGCTGGTCAAGTACGCCATCTTGGTGAGTCTAATAGTATTAGACAAGGCCTGCGTGCCTTTATTTGGGCTACCGCACTTCATTTTATATTTGTAGCCTTGTACAGTCGCTAATAGGCACCCTCATGCTGCTTGGGGGTGTCTGTGTATAGCTTTTCTCTTGTAATTTCCCTTACAGTGTAGATTGAATGACAAAATAGCAGCCAAACCTCGTGTGTCACAATGATTTTTACTCGCTACTAACATTGAGTTTAATTTGTTCGAGTTATTGTTCAACTCTTTCAACGTCTTGATTTCAGCAAGAGCATTAGCCAGATCATTTTGCGAGCTATTATTCAACTCAGGGCCGTCTCTGACATTTAGACGACCCTGTGCAAAAGATTTTTTTTACTGTATGTTTCCTCACCGAAATCTATGTTACACTATAGCATAAAACATCTGAAATGCCTCTCAGATGTATACGGCAAAGAACATTGAGAAATTGATGATGAGCTTCTGACTAAGTAAATGCAGACTGCTGGATCACTTTTTCTTTACATATACATAGGATATTCATTTTCAGCTGGTGTGGCCGTTTTAAAACGCATTTTTGTAAGTAAATAAAATTGTACAAGAAACTAAAACAGCTAATTTTAGAGAGGAACGAAAATAGGATAGTAGTCCATTAGTGAAGCAAAAGAAATTTCTTTCTGTGAAATCACATAAAATCATTTAAGGTTATGAGATATCATATTCACAAACATCCGGTAAGACCTTCCAATAATATTAACAGTTGCACCCAACACAGAAACGTGTACTAGTTAAACTAAAGTATCATGATCATCACTAAACTAGAGGACCCAGACGGTAATTTCACTATTTGTGGCTACATAATGGCTAAGTAAATTCACGCCACATCATGAGATAATTAAGGAGATAAATATCTCTCAAGATGAAGTCAATAAAAAGTAAGTCAACTACACAGGCAACGAAACAATACTCACTAAAACTTAGCAAACATTTCCCGCACTGTGCTGGAGCCCAAGAAGCCACCCTCCAGAACCGGGCCTGATTCAACTCTTTTAATGTCTTGATTTCAGCAAGAGCATTAGCCAAATCAGTTTCCAGACGTTTTTCCCTAGTGATAAAAGTGTTTTCGTTTTCTTCGAAACACTTTGGTTGAGTGACAATCTCGGCATCATATGCAGTAAGCTTTTCATTCAACTCACAGAGCTCATGGTGAAGATTTGTCCTTTCACGTTCTTTCAAACGTAACTCTTTGCAATAATCGTTTAGTTGACTCTTGATAAAACGAGAGTCAATAAAAAGTCTTTTGTAGCAACTTCTCACATTCATGTAATCTCGAGACCACTGAGATAGAATGTTAAAGAGAAGAGAGTTAGGTGTGCTCTTCTTAAATAAAGGAGTTAAAATCTTAACGAGTTCTTTGATCTCATTTAATATTTCTCTCTTAATGTCTGAATTGAAATTATCTTCATTAAATGCTTTCTTAAGACATAATTCCCAATCATCATCAGATTCTACATCATCAAAAGAGTATCTTGTTTAGTAGATCCAATCAAGGCATGTTCAGTTCTTGATTGGAAAGAGAAAGTATCATTAAGATCCGGTTCAACACTTTTAACAAATTCCACTTCTGTATGAACATCAAAAGTGCTTCCATATAGTACGTTACAAGCTTTTATGCTTCGTCCCATAACTCACAAGATGCGATAAACACGGACAGTTACGTCTTTTATGTGTTCACCGGCTCTGATACCAATTGAAAAAGCAGGGGTACCGAAATACAACCAATTTTTCGTTTGGGCTCGTGAGACTTATGGTCAGATCTGGACAAATTTTTCAATATCCAAATCTGTATAACCTGAGTTGTGATCACAAATGATCTACAAAGACAAGTCTCTGTAAATCTTTATTCAAGATTTGGAATTCACGTCCGGTTATGAATAACGTACGACTTGTGTCGCTTTAATTATATAATCAGAGATATAAATGCGGAAGGTAAAACACACAAGACACCGGAAATTTTGTACACGAGGAAACCGCTATCTAGTAGTGAAAACCCTGGGACCTCGTCCAGTTTGAACGCCACATAGTATTGACTGTCTACAAACGCTAGCCTACTATAAGACTTCGGTCTGGAATGTAGAAGAGACCGATTCCAACCCTCCAAGTGAATCATCTACTGTTGCACTTTTTACGTCTCTGGATCCCCCACAGATCGTCATGCACTTGATTCCCCTAGCTGACGTCCTTTACAGGCCTGGGAGTTGCTCTGACCGCTGTTAAAGGCTTATGTCAACAATACCGGCTTTGCAACCTTAATTACTGATTGTATGTTTTGAACTATCCTCTTCAGTTTAACATACGTAAAGTGATTTCCTTCGGATTGCTCCATGTTATACGGAAATCTACTTACAAGCGGGGGGCTGACAAGTAAACCGAGTAAACTATGCCCAACTTGTCTCTACCTCAGTTGTAAAAAGAATAACCCAAGAAACTTATACAACTGGAGCTAGCTAGGTCTTACAACACCGAGTGAAGCCGTGCATTGCTTCCTTCAACTTTGTATGTAACGTATCAGTTCTTGAATGGCCTTATTGCAGAATAGAATGACCGTAGAATATACAAGAACATGATCAGGTTACCAAGGTTACAGGTTAATCTGATAACAACCACAGAGATATGTTATCGCCTAACTGTGCTTCCCAATTCTCAAGAGAAGTCTTTATAGTCGTTAAGTAAATCCCACAGAGGAACTGCTACCTAATAGAGGATGACTATACCACAACAAGCTCACACCGAAGTGCAAATAGTTTACGATCAGTTCCACAGAGAAACTTCACGACAGCCATTAGATCTATAAGTCTCAATTATGGTCTTAGTTGCATTAAAGGATATCAATAGGATTACTACGAAGATAAGAACAATATCGAGATGAACAAACAATAGTAATAATGTAACAACAAATAAAGCATAACTGGAACTTGGATTTCTATGGATATCAGTACATGGAAATGATGCTTAGAGGCCTGAGGAGATACTAACCTAATCTCTCTTACACACCTTAAGGTTACACCAAAATTCAAACCCTTATAAAAGACCTCGAGCTCGCCTTATATAGGCCGAGTCGAAAGTGGATTACAGCTAATAGGACAAACTACTCAATCGTGGAGATGTCAGAGTCTCTCTAGTAAGTCGGTGTCTTCGGGGCGGTATCGCGAAGCTCACTTCAATATCCTTGCATCCTTCTCCTCGAACTACTTTATTCTACGACCTCGAACCTTCCTTGCCGAGCTTTTACTTTGTGATACTTTCCTGGTTGTCATCCATCCAAAACACGCCTTCCCAGATATTCGATCGTGACAACTAACTGGCGTACGAGATCTTCTTGAGTTTGATTCATTACTTCGTTGTAGCTCTTTCTTCTTTGATCCTCTTTCCCTATTCTGACACGTGTCCAAAGGTATTTTGCCCTCTACAGTTTGCATTTTTTCTTATTCGAAGGTCGTTGAAGTTCGAAGAAGAAAACTTCTGGTGATTCACCTTCCTCGACACGTGTCCAGCATTTAGTTTCCCAACTGACACACGTAGCTTTAAAGACTTTTCGAAACCATCGCCCACTCCACCTTTTACCTGCTGGGTCGGTTCTATGTTCTTCTTATTTAAACATATTCGCCCTCCTTTTTTCCTTTCGTCTTCTCTTTTAAACTTCTCGCCGACTTCAGAGCTTCTAGGTTTATCAGGCTTATCTCTGTCGTATTCTCTCTTGATTATTTCTGAGTTATGGTAAGTTTATCAGATTGTTGCTTTCTTCTTTTCCTGATTCATGCTGATTTACTTCTCGTCTAACTTCTGATGTTGTGTTCAGGCTCCCAAGAAGAACGTTTCTGTAGAAAATACCTTTCCCCGTAAGATGGTTGATCCTCAACTTCTCAGTTGGGAGGAAAGGGACGAAATTTATGGTTTTAAAATAGATCTCTTCCCTTGTAAAAGTTTTGGTAAGGGAATTAACTTATCTCCTAAGCTTATTTCTGCCAATAACTGCGACGGGAGGCGGATTATTGTTTCCGGCGAGCAGTTGGGTGCCGGACTTCCCATTCCCTTGTATAATCCGAAGAACCCCATGTTTTACGAGATTTATTCAAAGATTTCTTCTCTTTGTGGCGTTCAGAGTGATTCGCGAATGGGTAGCTCGTTCAGAGGGTAAGTCGTATTATTATGAGAAGATTCCCGAAGATCCAGAATATCCTCCAAGCTTTTGAGCGCCATTAATTTTTAAACACTTTAGGGTAGAAAAGAATTTTCTCAAGGAAGATGCTCCTTGGAGTGTAAGTCTCGCCAAGGTACCCAATTCCAAACATGTTCTCGGTGATGTGGATCCTTCAGGATCTAGTACAAACACGCTTCTTCGTCACTCTAGCGATGAAGTGTGGTTCTCGAAGCCAGTACTTATCGAGGGCCCAATTTTCTTTGGTTATGTTGATGAGGAGAATCGGACCGAGCGAACAGGCTTTGAAGATGGTCATGATTTTCCTATTGTTGAGTTCTATAAGATACATTTCTCCGAGGAAGAGCGAAAGAAATCCCAGGAGAAAATCGTTGCTTACAAAGCGAAGGTACCATAGTGTTAGAGCATTGCTCGATTGAACCCACTGATATTGCTATCTCAAGTCAGTTGTCAAGTTTATGAGACAAAAACACAATCCTTGATAAGTTTACTCTACAACCTCGGACTAGGATAGTTTTAGGTAATCGAGACGAAGACTGATGAAGACGAAGACCGAAGCTTACTACTTGATAAATCATAACGTCCTCGCTAAAGGTTAGAAAGGTTTTTCCTTTCCATATCTGTAGTTGGTGAAAAATGGAGAAGGGACAAAATTGTAAAATCTCCTTATGTTATGCCTTTCCAAGAGGCAATTGCCTACTCAGGCGGATCTCTATAGCTCTACGAGTTCCCTCTTATAGCTTCCGAGTGGAGAGAATGATATCGTAGTACGATCGCCTACTCAGGCACATCTCTATGGCTCAGAATACAACCTGTTCTACAAGCTGAATATGCTCTCTATGAGTTCTCTCTTACAACTCCTCGGGTGGAGAGAATAATATCATAGCACAACGCTAAACAACCCACTAACTCATAATACCACCAATTTACTTCATGCTGACATCGCTTTGAATTCCTCGACATCAGAACTAAATTGCTCACTAGTATTATGGTGGAGAATTGATAGAGACGCACCCCCTCGGGTTTCTTCCTCAGGCCCTCGCCTAATCTCGGTCAAAATAGAGACACACCCTCTCGGGTTTCCTCTCGAAAAACGACTCAGCACCTGAGTCTCCAATGAAAACCTCAGATGAACCACAGCTCTAGGCCTGTCCTAACCAATGAAAAACGACTCAGCACCTGAGTCTCCAATGAAAAACGACTCAGCACCTGAGTAACATAGAACATCTTAAACGACTCAAACGCACCTAAACAGGTCATGAACTAACCAAAGGGTGGTCTAATATGTCATAGCTCAAAGATGGCATGGCTAAAATATTATGGCTAAAGAAATCAAGTCCAAATGCACCACTAGGAATGATCAAGACCATGGCCCAGAGCATGGTCACAAAATTGGCCACCAAGGCTATGGCGCCACATCCATGGCGCCATACGAGTATTGGCCTTGGCCAAGCCAAGGCCATGGCGCCACATCTATGGCGCCATACAAATATTGGCCTTGGCCGTGGCCACCAAGGACATGGCGCCACATCCATGGCGCCATACGAGTATTGCCACATCCATGGCGCCATACAAATATTGGCCTCGGCCAAAGGCCAAGGTTGTGGTCCTCAAGTCCATGGCGCCACATCCATGACGCCACATCTATCCAACCTTGGCCAAAAGCCAAGTCTATGGCGCCACATCCATGTACACTCTACCCAAAGGTCAAACATAGGCCACATCCACACACTCCTGGCAACACAACGTCTGTGCCACACTCATGGCCACACAACATCGTTATGGCCCAAAGCAGTACAGTGCAAACGTCTGCATCTCTACACAAGATATCAAAATCACACGGGGGGATAACTTTAGGGGTATTGGTCTGGCGGTCTACGGCAGTTAGGAAGAAACTGATGGAGATGATGGGCAGTACGAAGATGGCGCGAGTGGACATGTTCTACACAACTCAAGCAGTTACAGAAACCAACTCATGTTCTCCACTCCTCCACTCTTGCATGACTCCCACCTTCTCTATCGATAGATCAGGGTGAGTTCACCACTATAAATAGAGGCTTCCTCTATCTTCCAAGGCAGAACATCTTATCCAGAACCTCAGAGCAAAAACACCTGAGTAACTCAATACACCTCTAGCCTTGGAGATTTCCAGTCACCCTCACGACGGAGATCTTGAACTCTCACACCCAGAAACACATCCTCAACCTGATCTCAAGTTTCTTCCACTGTTTGCCTCTCTAGACCAACTTCATCCTCTCTGTGACCGAAGCAAGACGTGAACGACCACTGACTTGGTTTAGGCTCGTCTTGTTCGATTTTGATCTCGAGCACTACAAAAGTACCCAGAGACGATACATATGTTTTTCAGGTAAAAACATTTGGCGACCACAGTGGGAGATCAATCTCTCGGTTTCAGAAGATTTCCTCAAAAACGGTTGAACTCAGGGCAGGGTCAGACAACAAAAATCTCAACTCTTCAACTGAAGCCGCTTCAACTTCCAGCGCAACACCTTCCAATCCACCTACACTTAGCGTCATGCCCAGTATCCAGACCACCCACAATGCTTCCCCTGCAACACCTACTGTCTCAGCAACCCCTGTCGCACCCATCGTCACACCTACTCCAACTTTCCTGGCGTTGCCTCGGTAAACCCTCTTGTTCTAGCGACTCCTGCTGTACCAACAACTCCTGCAGATCCAGATCCAGTTAGCACGCCTCGTAGTAACCCCTCCTCTTCGATCAGGATCAATGCTACCACCCTAGAGGAAGAGTAAGTGCCAAGGACACTAACCTTGGAGGAACTAGTCAAGTGTCGAGACGATCTTCCAGAAAGACGGATCAAGACCCAAATTAAAGTCTTGGCTCATCTCGAAACTCTAACCGCGAAACCATCACCAGGTTCACAATCCAAAGGAACTCCCAGAACTGCTGCTAGTACGAACACCATTGCGATCCACGTCGGGGATGATGAGATGATCTCTACTCAAGCGGAGCCTCAACACGAAGAGATCCACAACTCGGATATGTCCCTAAAAGACCATTTGAATAGACTACTCCAAAGCCCAGAGGAGGAGACGACGTTACCTGTTCACCAGCACCGACAACTGTGCCTACACAAGGTGT
>JAJJMA010110000.1:2432-24633 GCA_023529015.1 Papaver nudicaule | reverse complement strand
TGTTTGGTCGCATCAACAGAATTTTTTGTCATGGTGGGTGCATGACTAGAGATGCACACAATATGGACATTCTAAAGTTCTAATAACACAAATAAAAAGCAATTACTAATGATCCAGTCAACAAGGGTTTCAATTGCAACAGAATAATAGGACTATCCAAAATTTACATACCATCATTCATTTTCTTGTATACCTTCTGCCTTCCAGACAATATCTTTCAGCCCAGTAGAAATATTATTGTAAAACTGAATATTCATAATGAAAAGGATAAATAAGAGATCGACATTTAAATAATAAGATTTATGAGGGAAAGAAGTTCAGTAAGATATGTGACAAAGTGCCATGCCAAATCATTATTAATAAAATAATTAATTAAAATAAGAGAGAAAAAATACTGCTTTAATCTCTGTATTTATCATGTAAATTTTATCTTGAAATTAAGATTTGAAGAGCCAAAGTAAAGATTTTATAACATACCTTGTGGAATTCCAGAGTATCTCCCCCAGCTTTCCGAAGCTCAACCATGTAAAGAGAAGGAGCGACTTCCAAAACCTGCAATAGAATATTACAAACTACACCTTTTCAACATCTGATGATTGGAAATGGCACACAGTCTTTTCCAGATCAGACTTCCACTGACATAGATGGACAAAAGTACCTCAGTAGCAATAGATAGATGCCCCTTTCGTCCAGTTTTTTCTCCTTGGAGCTTCATCTGGCACAAGAAAGAGACGTTTGTTATACCTAAAATGCAATGAAGATTCATACTGCGGAACTTTCAGGCTTAGCAGTCGGCAACAAAACCTTATTCTCTACCGAAAAGGTTTTCATATTGTTCCATATACAGGTCTCACATGTGCTAAACTTGTCAATGGACGCTCAGGTTAGAATGAAGTAGTGATAGTTTTTCTTATAAAGAACAATTACCAGATTCTGGACCCTCGAGTCGAAACCCCCTAGAAGTTATTGTTAAGTTTAACTCGGCAGTCGGTAGGATTAGAGGTTACAGTAAGGAAGATGCAACCTCTTTTTGATGGTTAGCTTTACTTTGTGAAGGGATGATTTGACTGTAAGAATCTTTATATTTTTTAGAAGGAAAGCCCATGTTTGTCTCCACATATAGTCCCTATTTCCAGAGTGGGTGGTCTCGTTTCAAGGAACGCATCACCGCAACTCACCCAACGAACCAGCAGTAGTTTTAGCTATAGTAACTGGAGTACCAGTTACAGGCAGAGTCAATTTCAATAAAGCTTAACACTTTACATTCACAAATTTCAAATTAGTAAACTACTTCATACTACATAGATCAGTATTGTGTTGCATCTTTCTGTAATATTATATTAAACCTATTATGAAAAACAAAAAATATAAGTAAAGGCAGATAGAAAAGGAATTTTAGAGGGATATTTTTTCGTACCTTGTAATTATTTTTTGTCACACTGAACCCCAAGGGCGTGGCAGCTTCCTCTATTTTGGATAGTATCTCATTAGCAGAGCACTTAGATGTGAAGCTTGTTTCTCTTTTTACGAGTCCCTGAATTTCACAAAAAATATATGCAATTTTAGCACACTCACATAAGTCATAAATAGCAAGTTTGCATAAGATGAAAAATAATTCATGCTTTTTACATTTTGTGGGATGTATTCAGCAATTTTTAGAACTGTCTATTTATTATTGATTAAGATGTTCTTTGGTTTCTGTGAAAATGAGAAATGAAGTGGTCGTATTTTACACATTTTCAGTAAGCAAGGACCTAGAACTAGGACATAGATTTTTGAAGTTCAATAAATGAATAAAACCAAGTTGCACATAACTCATTGTAAAACAATCCAGTAGGTTCACACGTCGTGGTTAACCATAATTTCTCTATGACAAAAGAAAAAGCAGTGAAATAGGAAGGGAACTTTATCAGCTCACCAACTGTTTCTCAAATAGAGAGCCAAGATTGAGACCCTGTGATCTAGAGATGAGCTCAAAGGCATTCATTGTAACTGGCCTCTCTTCCCGCCTCTCAACAACAAGGTTTCCCGTTTCCTGTATCAAAAAATTAAGTACTTAATAACAAATTTCAACTAGTTAGACTATCACTATAATTGGTCGAATTAGAATTTGTTGTTCTCCCAAAATCCAATAATGCCGGACACAAACTTGGGATACTTACCCCAGTCTCACTGAAAATAGCATCTACGTCAACAAGAGCAACATTGTCTGCTTCAAAGATGGGCGGCTTATATTCTTTCTTGAACCATTCATTCTCTATGACCTCGGAAATGGAAATCCTCTGTTTCAGCAAGTAAAATATAGGATTTCATGGATCAATATGCCATACACACATTTTCAGTGCACCTCGAAGAGATCATCTAGATTAGACTCCAGTGTTTAGTTCAGAAAGTAGAATATAGAGTTGAGACAGGACAGAATAGATACCGTCAAGGGATTTGGATCCAGGATCTTCTTGATCAACTTCTTTGCGCTTGTGGAGAACCAAGGAGGACAAGTAAAATCAGCCTTAGAAATCTGCAATCACATAGGTTCGTGTGTAAATCCTTCAAGATTACAAACCATGGACAGAGATTGCCACATTAATAAAGGACTTCAGTTCCTATTTGTATCAAGACAGTAAATTTTTCCGATATTATGTGGTGATTGCAATCTATATTCTCCGTGATAATTATGAAGTCAAGCATAGACCAGCTCATAATTTTGATTTGTGAGTTTATCTAATGAACAGATGGAGTATCACGTTACAACATGAATCTACTTTAATGCCACAATGGCAACCCTGTAAAAGTTGGACAGAATGAGAAAGAAGATTTGGGTATAGCCTGAATTCATTACAGAAGATTCATTAAAAGATTGTGCAGGAACACATTTATCAATATAACATGGTTTTTCCATTAAAAGGACAACTTGGGTACCTCACCCATCAAAATGGGTAAGAGATGTAAAAAAAGCAACTTCAACTTGTATTCATGCTTCTAGCTAAGCTAATCCTAAAGCATTTTGATCCAATTCTTTATTTGTTTCTTTCTTTACTTTCCAAGTCATCAAACATACTCTATTTTAGTCTATTTGATCTCCAGAAACCTTAAGCAATAAGGGGGACTGATCATCATTTAGGTCACATGTAAACTAACATGTATGGCATCCATGGACCCAGAAGTCACCTTTTTATATAATTCCATGATGTTGGCTTCTTCAAATGGCAAATAACCTGCCATAAGGACAAAAAGGATCACACCGCACGACCAAAGATCAGCCTTCGCTCCGTCGTAACCTTTGCTGTTAACCACCTGAAGTAGAGGAGAGTTTAGAATGAGAATAAAAGTAATGCGAGTCCTGAAGACTAAAATAAAAAAGAAAGAAAAGTCAGTCACATATAAGACTCCAATGGTCCAGTTATATCATACCTCCGGAGCAACATAATTTGGTGTCCCGCAGGTTGTGTGAAGCAATCCATCTTCCTGAAAGTCCATTTCGAAATTAATTTGATTGATGATTTTTCTTTATTTTTCTCTTCACTAAATTTAAACAGGGTAATGGTGGAAAGCAAACATCAAGGAGCCCTTCCCTAATGCCAAACATCTTTAGCTTACATAGTATAACTGAACATTTAACACATAAGACAATCAATCATCAGATAGTCACACTCACTCGAACTTGCTGAGGAAGTGCACTTAATCCAAAATCTGATACTTTTAGGCCTCCACTGGCATCAAGCAGCAGATTTTCAGGCTGTAATATGCAAATTGTCAAACAGAGTTGGCTCTTCAGTTAGTTAGTACTCAAACAACCTGAGACAGAGACAAAGACAGAAAAAATTACAAGAAAATGAAAACCTAGAATTTGAAATTACCTTCAAGTCTCTGTGAAACACACCCCTACTATGGCAGTAATCAACTGCATTAATCAATTGCTGAAAATATTTTCTTGCTTCATCTTCCTTTAATCTCCCTCTACTTGTCTAGAACAGGGAAGGTTCATTTAAACAATGAATTACTCATCACAAATAATATGCGCGTCCTGATGATAAAATACAAAAAAGAAGAGAAGAAAAATCTTACAATTTTGTCAAATAGTTCCCCACCGGTGACCAGTTCCAACACAATATATATCTTTGACTTGCTAGCCATCACCTGCACCCAAAACACCCACATAGAGCAAACTAAGAACAATGAAGTTTGCAGGTCAAGCTAAGAATAGTGAAGTGCGGACTGAGGGAGTTTTTTCTTCTTCTTCTTCTTCTTTAACCCAAAGAAACAATAATCATGCTGTCCATACTACTAGAAACCTCCAGAGAAACCTTGTCAAGGAATCTCCAAGAAAAACTATCCAATTATTATGACGATCCTCTATGAAAATGAAAACAGTATATACAGCAAAAACAGTTATTCACAAGAAGCACCTACGAATAATTTACCTCATACATACGTATAACGTTCGGATGTCTAATGAGTTTCATAGTCGAGATTTCACGTTTTATCTGTGACAAGAAAATGTTAGAACTCTCAAACCAAAATAACATCTCATTCTACAGATAAACGTTTGTAGACCCTAAAAACGAAGTTACACACAATTGTCCTCTTTGTTAAATTATCTGTGAGATATCATTTTGCTAATAGAATAACAAACCAATTTAACAGGCAAAATTTAAATAATATTAGAAGAAAATAATTGTCAGACGGAGTAATCTGGTTTTAGCTGTTCAAGTAATCAAGTCTGATCCGAATAAGCATATAAAACAGGCAAAATTTCAATTGACACTCATAAACAGTTAACTGAAGATTGCAATTTCAAGATTTGATTACCTGATCAATCATCTTATGTTTAAGAAGCTTGTCTTTATCAAGAATTTTGATAGCAAAATTTTCACCAGTTTCACAATTCCTAGCAAATTTAACCTTCGCGAATGTTCCTTCACCCATAGTTCGACCTAGGTCATACTTCCCCACTCGCACCTTTGCACGAGAAGAAGACGACGCCATTGTTTCTTTCTCAACGAATCAACGAAAAAAAAACGACACACAAATTCCCACCTTCTCTAGCTGAACCGCTTCTCTATAAACCTGAGACTTGGCGAAATTGATCGTTAAGATCGCTTCTTTTTACAGGGCTGCCAAACCTGAGACTTCACCACACTCATCTTTACTTTATGATTACAGCAAACAAAACGATTGTAGTAAACCCTAACCAGTCTCTTTCTTCCTAAAAGGGAAAAATCGGGCGGATCTTGGTAGGAGAAGGCCCAAGTGATATCAGAAATCCAAGGTTCAACATCAATATTACAATTTTCCGATCATTTTTCGTGATCAGATCTCTCAAGAAGAAAACGTTCAACTTTCTCAGGTAGGTTGAGCTAATTTAATGGAGGGAAAGTGCAAAAGAAAAGAGTCGTTCCTTGCTTCGATGTACGAATAAAAGAGGTTTTAAGTAGAAAAATGTGTAGTCAACTCTACGGACCGACAAATTCTTGATTTGACTTATTTATGCGTAATTGCAGTTTAAATAATCAATGAACAAATCAGTGTTTCGTGTTGATTACGACCGATTTTTTTGATGCAGTGATTACGACCGATTTTTTGGATAGGGAAGAGGGGAGGAGGATATACTTTTTAAACTCATGTGGAAGCTATATCTCTTTCATCTAACCGAACCCAAGGCGGCTAAATGACTTTTCGACGCGTGGTAGGGCAGACGTAGATCAGTGATGTCATGACAGGTAATCAACATCTGATGTTGCAGTACATTTGGTCCAATTAGAGCTTCTCCAATGGTGGTTGTCTATATTTCATATGTGGCATTGTGGGAAGACATCCTCTATCAACTATTTTCCCAAATATAAGAAATGAAAAAGAACCCTTCTCCAACCCATTTACATTTTTACTTATTTTTTACCCATTTATCATATTATTCTTAATTTAATTTAAAATTTTTATTAACAAAAAGTAATATTTTTGGTTATATTTAACAAGTTAGATTCATTTTTAATTAATAAAGGCTGACTAGGATGGGAAGACATCCTCTATGTGAACCTCTAGATGTAGAGGTTCACATCAATGTAGTCAATTTCGGTTTCGGTGTCATCTCGGTCAAGTACTGGGACACTGGGACAAACTTGTCTCGGTGAGATTTTCAGTGAAATTTCGGAGTATATTTCCGGCTGTTTTTTTAAAAATTTTATCCTTGTCTTATAATAAATTCAGAGTAAATAAATTTACCTTAATTACTTTAACTGCATTGAGACACCTGTGCTAGATTAACATGACTAACTTAACTTAATTAACTTAGGTGTGCCGGCCACATGTCCTAGATTTAACTATTTTTTATTCTTTATTTTATTTTACAAAGACAACAAAACTTGTCTTCTTCTCCTTCTATATATCCTCTTTTCTCTTCTTCTATCTCTTCTCTCTTCTTCCATTAATGGCGTGATACTGATACATGTTGAATTTATACACTGTTATTCTTGGGTTTCTGTTTTTTTTTTTCTTAATTAAATTTGATAGGTATCTAATTGTACATGATTTTCCTAATAGCATATACATTAAATGATTGTGACGATTTTGGATTAAAACAGGGGTTTATAATATGGTTATGATGATTTTGGATCTCTGGGTATTTTCCCTACTAGCATAACTTCAGTAGCAACAACAACAAAGTAGCATCAACAACAAAGTAGCAGAAACAGTTTCACCAGGAAGAAAGAAGAAACGGAAGAGAAATATAAATCAAGGGTTTATCTTTAAAGAAGGAACAAAATCACTAACATACTCTAGTTTCGGTGACTCGTTTCAGACCGATTTCGTCCGAGTCAGGCGATTTTATCGTTTAAATTTCGTCTCGGGTTTTTCGTTGGTCCCGTATCGCTTCAGTGATGTAACCCGAAATCTCGGCGAGATTTCGTCCATCTCGGACGAAATCGACCACACTGGTTCACATAGAGGATGTCTTCCCAAAACTGGTCCACATCATCTAGACATTGGTTTAAGAGGTTAGGGTTGGAGAAGGATTTTTATAAAAATGAAGGTGGATCCTACATGGACTTAGATTTTTTACCCCACACATATTCCATTGGAGAAGCTCTTACATTTGTGCACGAAAGGTCGCTTGTCCATATCTTTGTGTTTTTGCATCGTAGACTTCTAAGAAGCCGCATCAGAAGAGGAGAGGTACCATTTTGGCTAGAGGTGGAACCAAGAGTTAATCTTGGACCCGGGTGCTGACATTTTGACCGTGGTGTAATTTGAAGAAATTGGATGAAGTCTTGAGTCATTTTTGAAGAGGTTGTTTCTAAATTTTATACCTATGATGTGTAGGGGTTGGTATAAAAGATATGTTGAAAACGATGGTTGCATAATTAAAGGGGACAGATTGAGGACGATGGATTGTTGTTCTTCCCTCGAAAATGTATTTGGAATCGGAATCCTAAAATTCCACGAAAGGAAGTGTTTTCTGATGAGTCTGACTTTGTGCACCTCCCACTTCACCGGGGTGCACATTCCTCCACTTCCTATTGATTCTACTTAACATATTTTTCTTTACGAAAATAAAATTAGATTACATATGTTAAACTTTTCTCTTTCATAATATTTTTCGTTATACGTGTCTTTCGAATGGGAGTCAAAGTTGTCTTCGACTCTTCCGATAACATTTCTTTTCTTCCTTCTGTTTTTATCCTGCATCAAACAATTCTACTGCATGCTATCATGATTTGGGACTTTGTATATAATTATTAAGAGTATCAACTTGAGTTTGATTAGTTTTCGTTGATGAAATTGTGCACTGTTATTGATTTTAATAAATTTGATCTATTGATTACTGTATAATCTTGGGTTTTAATTAATATTTATTGATATTAAATTTGGTTTGATTTTGGTATTAGTATAGAGGAAAAAGAGAAGCTGGTTTTAACTTTAGAACCATAAAGATTTGGCCAGTAGTACCACAAGCTTATTAACATCAATTACATCATCCCAAGTCAAAATCGAAACTACCTTTAATCTCTTGTTTATTTCCATGGGTTATATGTTCTTAGTTTGTTTAGTGTATGCAGGATTCACAAAACTTAAGTATAGATTTGAATTGATGGTTGGATGCTTTGAGCGAATGAAGGGATCAGGTACCGTATCTTTGTTATTGATGGAAAGATTGGATCGTTACATTTAAAATACCAAGAAACAGTGAAGAACAACCAACACATGCGAAAGAGATGATGACAAAGAGAACGATGAGAAAATAATAAATAATTAGTATTTTTTAAGGTAATTAAATTTCCATTTTTAAGAGTCCATCCAATGACCAAATCCAATCCCAATAGGAAGGGGAGGAATGTGCACCCCGGTTAAATCAGGGTGCACAAAGTCGCACTGTTTTTTTATTGGAGATTATTTTTTTTATATAAAAGATAAATTTTATTAACTTAAATTGTTAAGATTGTCTAACAACAATTGACTCTCAATAATATCGGGAGGTTTATCACGCCAAATCCGCGAAACACTAAACCTTCTATTGTATTTAGCCAGCTTATCAGCAGCCTTATTACATACTCTAGGAACATAACTACACCGCCAATTATTGACAGTTTTTAATAGATTAATAGCATCAAGCAAAATGACTTCATTTTCCCAAGCAATAGATGTTGAAGAGTCGTTGAGTTTAGGGTGCTAGGATACCATCTTGTACAACAACCCCACCATTTACCTGCATAATGACGTAAAATCAATCCAATGCATGTTAGACCAGTGTTGGGATCAAATGATGCATCACCGTTGATGGTAAAAACTGGATGCAACGGGGGTTTCCAATGTGGGTGTACTAACACTACCGTCCATATGGAGCTCTGAGGGATTTTCTAGCTTGTCTAAATAGGTCGCAAAGTTAATGCGCTCTTTGCCGTTTTTTTAGGATCACGTTTGTATTCTGATGGAGTACTTTACATCTTTCATTCCAGATACTTCAAGCTACCACCATAGCCAAATTAAGCCTGCATCCATGTTAAGTCCCACTTTTATCCTGTAACAACCATTCTTTGAGAATATCAGCAACATTATTATGTCCAACATGGATGACTTTACTTCCTCATGGGATCTCCATACACACTACTCTAGAAAAGGGACGGTTGAATAACACATGCCAGGTGCTTTCCGTAAACTGAATACAGAGTGGACATGACTGATTTATATATCCACGCGTCGTAGACAACCTTTCCTTCGCTGGAAGAATATTAGTCAAATATTTTATTCTCATGAGGTTTATTATAAGCAGATTTCAGAGTAAAATCACCATGTCTAATAAGCTTCCAGATCAATTTGTCTTCTGAATCGAGACGAATTCTCATTTTTAAAATAAGCCTTGCAGTATCAGCATCAAATAAATGATTTATAAGCTGCATATTCCACTTCTTCCTGCTCGCATCTATTAAATCACTCCCAAACATAATTTTCATAATCCGAGGGGGCAATTATCGGTTGGGGAGGACTGTCTAATCCTATAACCCAGACATCCAACCAAATTTTAATTTTATTCCCTTTACCAACTCTCCAAAAGTTGTTATCTTTGACAAATTTTATACTTTTCTGCAATCCCTTCCAAGCCCAAGAAGAATCCTCCTTTTTACTAGCATGCAGAATACTAATACTGGGAAAATATTTAGCTTGAATTGCCTTAACCCAAATTTTATCAGAATGAATACAAATTCTCCAAGCAGCTCTTACAAGAAGAGTTTTATTTAAAATCTTCAAATCTCTGAATCCAAGACCTCCAACATCTTTGTGTCTGCACAGTTTACTCAAAGAAGTTAAATATACTCCTCTTCGAAACCCCACCAAAATCTACGGGAATTGTTTATTGTGGTAAATGGTTGTATGTTATGTAAAAAGTCTTCAGAGAACAATCGTCACATATTCTTGCATTGTCAGACAACCAAAGATGTGTGGTTGTATTTTCTGAAATACAAGGTGGAACAGGTATTTCAAGAATCGGTTAGAAACGCTATATGGGAATTGAGGAGAAAGAAAGCTACTAATGGAGGTATTGAGAAAAAGGTGTGGGATATCATTCCATTTGGCATTTGGTGGGGAATCTGTATTGAGAGGAATGAAAGACATTTCAATGGCAGGTACAACACCTTAGAGCAAGCCCTATGGTGCTCAAAAAGTAGCCAAAATCACCACAATGTAGCCAAGAAATGGAGAAGAAAAAATACACCCAATATGGTGTTTGTCTACAATTCAGCGATTACCAAGTAATCGGCTAATAGGAGGTGCGGCTACTGAGTAGCTGCTCAGAATCCTTTTTTAAACAGGAAACCCGCGGGATTTCCCAGTTATTCTATTTTCTTCTTCTCTCTTCTTGTCCTCACCTCCATATTCCTCTTTACCCCCTTTTCGTTTTTTTTTTTGAGGTAGATTCATGCCAAAGTCTCCAAGGGGTTTGCTTTATGCTAGTTGGTGGTTCGATTTCCTTGTTAAATTTTGAAGTCCATCCACAAAATCATCTTAGGTAAGTAACTTCAACTCTAGGGTTTTAGTTTTATTTTTTTAATATCATAAAATTATGATGTTTGATTGATAGTAATTGGTAATACGCATGTTGTTATGAATGATGATATTTTTTTATGTAATGATATTTTTATTGTAGGGGTATAAAACTATCAGGACACGTGTCGAGATCCTAAGACAGAAGGCGAACGATAAATGAAGAATCACGAAGCATAGAATAGAACCCGAGGAGATTTCGTACGACAATGAGTTGTCTCCCTCAAAGCGCCAGGAAAAGTGCTAGTGGAAAACAACCTGGAAGACTTCGAAGAAGATAAGCACGGAATGACCTCGGTAAATGCTTCCGAAGTAAAAGGTATCGAGATAGCCACAATCTCGAAGACATCGCGGAAATCCACCTACCTACTCGACAACTCCTGACCCCACGATTGTGTATTTCGTTTTATTAGCTGTCATCCACTCGTAGCTCGGTCTATAAAAAGCGAGCTCAAGCTCATTTGTGGGGGTTGGATTTTTTGTTAAATCTAGGGACATTTGAGAGAGTCTAGGTTAGTGTTGTTCTCCTCAAGTATTTAAGCACATAATCCATGTAGAACTAGCCAAAGAAATACTTTACATTAATGAATACTTTGGTTTTGCTTTATGATCGTATGTTTATATCCATTTCGAAATCATACATAGCATGTCTCTATATCATGTTCTTCATTAGATTACACATAATATAAATGGTTAGATGGAATCTCCTGATGGCTGTTTGGTATAAAGTCTATTATGCAGATTTTCTACCAACACAGTTTGGCGCTAGAAACAAGGACTGATTAAAACAACTTAGGTTTGCCTGTGCTTTAAGGGTTTTCAAAATTTTCAGAATTGTTTTTCTTAGGGTTTTCAAAGTTTTTCCTTTATATTTCAAATTTTCAACTCCACTGTGTTGAATATCTAAAGATTTGGAGCTTTTACATACTTAAGAATTTTGAGCAAATCATCATAATAATAGATCAATGTTTTTCAAAGAAATTAAGATTTGAAAGGCAAAGATCTAATCAAGATCCAAAAAAAAAATCAAGATCCAAAAGATTTATCAAAAAGGTTTTCACGAAAAAAAGGAAGGAAAGAGTGTTTTCTCAAAATTTTTGAAAGAAACAGTAAAATTTAGATTCTGAATCCGCTATCATTATAATTTCCAAAGAATACCCTTATAATTCTATATATGATTCATACAACTAAAATTCACTTAAGGTCATTTTAGGGTTTTTACTAGAAAAAGTATATGAGGAAAGTAGTTTTGTTAAGTATCTTCGTCATCAATTTCCTCGATGTCCACCTTCTAGGATTTCTCGCCTTCCCTGACTCCCAAACTCTTAACGACGGCTCTCGTATCATATACCTTCGAAAGGCACTCCTTCAGAACATCATTTTTTCCCGATCCACCAATCGCAACCTTCTTCCGATTGGGATCTGCAAACATGAAAGCCATACGCCCCTTGCCAGTAATCACTTCTTCCTGCTGGAAAGCAGGCAACTTGTTAGGAAACAAACAGAGGCAAGTATTATACTTCAAATGGGACATTCTGATTAGATGGTGTTTGTTACCTGACCACTTACCTCCTTCCTAGCATCATCTCGATTGGATTTTCTTTGCCTTTTCCTCTTACCATCATCTATATCTTGGTCTTGATCTTTACCTTTCTTCTCTTGCTCTTTATTTATTCTTTCTTGCTCTTTCTGAGAAAAAACGGGCATGAGAAAATAGTTCAAGAAGAATGAAGAAACTAAAGTGAAAGTAACTCACCTTCGCTTTATAAGCGACAATCTTTTCCTGAGACTTTTTTTGTTCTTTTTCCGAAAAACGCATCGAGTAATTTTCGACAACTTTGAAGTTATGACCGCTCTCGAAGCTGGTACGCTCAATCCTATTTTCCTCGTCAGTATAACCATAGAGGATAGGACCTTCGATAAGTACTGGCTTCATAAACCATATGTCGTCGCTAGAACGACGAAGCAACTTGTTCGTGTTTGATTTAGTGGGATCCACATCATAAGGACATGAGCCGCTCTAAGAACCTTGCCAAATCTCTCACCCCAAGGGGCATCCTCCTTGTTCAAACCAATCTCAACCTTGTAGTGCTTATAGAAGTTATCGGCAGTCCAAAATTCAGGAGGCTTCGAATCCTTTGGAAACTCTTTATGATAATTAGATCTACCCTCCGTGCGAGCTACCCACTCACTAATCAATCGAATGGAGTTACAGGTTAATTGCATCACCCCTCGGGAAGGGACAACGCGGGAGTAAACTTCATAGAACAAAGGATTCTTGGGATTATATAAGGGTATGGGAAGGTCGGCTCCTAACTATTCTTCGGTGACTATAATCCGCCTAACATTACAATCATACTTAATAAAAAGTTCAGGGGATAGGTTGACACCGCTCTCGAATCCATTATAAGGGAAAAGATTCACATTAAAACCAAGGAGTTTAGCCCTCTCATCCCAGGGAAGCTTGGGATCCACCATATTCATCATAGGAGCAACACAAGCTTCAGAAGCGTCGGCGGCATGTTCTTCAGAAACGATATTCTTTTTAGGAGCCTGAAATATAACAACATAGGGAATTAGTTCTATGAAAGATTGGACATAAAGAGGAGCAAGGGGATTTATTAAACTTACCATGATTCAAAGAGAAAGATACACAAGAAAGTAAAGGGCATGGAAAATCAAGAGGGGTAGAGAATTCCACAGAGAAGAAAATTGAAATAAGGAATTAAAAGTCGCAAAGGAGGGATAAGATGGATTTAAATAGAGCAAGACTACGAACCGACATAGCAGGTAAAAAGGTAAAAGGGGGGGGGGGGGGGGGTGACGGTTTCGAAGCAATTTAAGGCTACGTGTGTCAGTAGTGGGAATAAAAAGCTGGACACATGTCGAGAAAATAGGAGTACCAGAAGTTTCCTTCTTCAAACATCTTCGATCTCCAACCAAGGAAAGAGGCAAACTGTAGGGGTATGAAACTATCAGGACACGTGTCGAGATCCTGAGACAGAAGGCGAACGATAAATGAAGAATCATGAAGCATGGAATAGAATTCCCGAGGAGATCTCGTACGACAATGAGTTGTCTCCCGCTAGTGGAAAACAACCTGGAAGACTTCGAAGAAGATAAGCACGGAATGACCTCGGTAAATGCTTCCGAAGTAAAAGGTATCGAGGTATCCACAATCTCGAAGACATCTTGGAAAGCCATCGACCTACTCGACAACTCCTGACACCCACGATTGTGTATTTCGTCTTATTAGTTGTCATCCACTCGTAGCTCGGTCTATAAAAGGCGAGCTCAAGCTTATTTGTGGGGGTTGGATTTTTTATTAAGTCTTGGGACATTTGAGAGAGTCTAGGTTAGTGTTGTTCTCCTCAAGTCTTTAAGCACATAATCCATGTAGAATTAGCCAGAGAACATTAATGAATACTTTGATTTTGCTTTATGATCGTATGTTTATATCCATTTCGAAATCATACATAACATGTCTCGATATCATGTTCTTCATTAGATTACACATAATACAGATGGTTAAATGGAATTTCTCGATGGTTGTTTGGTATAAAGTCTCTATGCAGATTTTCTACCAACACAGTTATTGTAATAATATGAATGTTATCAATGTTATGAACCATGGTATTGCTAATTTGGCCTTTAAATGAATCATGGATTTGTGATTGATGATTTGATAGTAATTGATTAAAACAATGCATTGAAATGTGATGATTATCATGTGTTGTATGAATGGATATGAGTAGTAGAATGGATGAAATACTTCGAAATAAAATAGAGGTGTCGAACAAATTGGATAGCAACCATGTTGCAAAAAGCCACATAACCGATAACCCAGTACACTCAGAAAGACCAAGAGGAGGGGGTATGCGGGGTTAAGAGTCCTTAAGAAAATAGTCTTTAGTAATGTAGTTGCTAGAGGAATTGTCCAACGTTGTGGGTTTGCTTCTATATTTGAAGTCGACTATCTGAATCTCTGTTATGCATGATTCATCAAAATGATAGACGAGAGGTGGTGGTATACAACCCAAACGTTTCATTTTCTAGACATTGAGTTAGAATTCACTCCATGGGATTTCACACACCTAATAAGAGTTAAATTTGGTGGAGAACGTATTATTTTAGTACCATGAATTAGAAATTGGTGGATAAACTATTTGCTGGAATGTGATTTTCTGCCATATTATGAAAAGGAGGGGATACCAAGGTACACCATCAACTTTTGAATTCGTGAACCTAGTTGATTAGGTTACTTGAACGATCTCACAAATCAATATTCAAGCAACTACCCGAGTACAGTTTTTTGTTCAAGAACCGAATCCTGACAAGAACAAGTTCTTGTAGATCTCGATAGAGATGGGTTCACTCAAGGGTTTGAATCAACAAACTTGCAATACTTTAATTATATAGATCAGAGACAATATAATACGGAAGGTAAAAGTAATGCAAGACACCATAAGTTTTGTTAACGAGGAAACCGCAACCAGCAGAAAACCGCGGGACCTAGTCCAGATTTGAGCACACATATTATTAAGCGAATACAGACGCTAGCCTGCTATCAGACTTCAGACTGGAATGTATCGAGATTGAATTAAGCCTCCAAGCAACTTAGCTACCGTTGTGCCCCTACATCTCTTGACTCCCGCGAAAGCCTATGCACTTGATTCCCCTAACTGACGTCCTTTACAGGCCTCGGAGTTGCTCCACAATCCTTCGTGAGACCAACGCTACCCTGTCTCTAACAGGACGCCTGGTTGTACTCGATTGTCTTTCAATAAAGAATACGATATGTGATTTATCTTTAGACTTAAAGTCAAGGTTAATAGAAATGGATTTACTGATTAGGGCTTATTGATGAACTTGATATTAAACCTAGTTCGTGAATTGCGTGATGGGGCTTCTAGGGGTTATAACACCAAGTGCAGCCGTAAAAAGCTTCTATCAAATCTTTGGTCTTTATTGATTAAATTGACCGCAACAAAACAATCGACCTAAGATACAGGATCATGAATATGAATTCCGACTTGTGCTTCACGATCATCAAGTGAAGTCTTTCAAATAGTCGTAGTCCAAGAAAAAGGACTTCGAGATGACGACCAACCTTTATACAAGGATACAAAGATGTGTAGAGGATTGGTTTGTGTCTTGCAGGAGGTCATCTATTTATATTGATCGTCAAGGGAGGCTTTTCTTTAAAGTTAAGAAACCTTGAGTAGGGCTCAAGCAAGTTCCCGAACTTAAAAAAGTCCATAGGCTTGCTTTGAGATCCAACTCAATCGTCTTCTAACCCGTTGGTGAAAACCTAAGGGCCATGAGAAGACTCGCCTTGATCAAATCGAAAGATGGCAATGGCTTAGCAAGTAAACCATGCTATAGGGTCCATGTAAATATACACGAACGTAAAAGACTATTGTGGACAAGAGCTCCATGGTCCTTAATAAGAACGAGTTCGGAAATCCGTTCATATAAGGTAAAAACTCTAAACAGATTTGGTCCAAATACCTACCTTTAAAATATTATAGATAATGTTAATTGTTGAACGAAAACCTATGCTTGTTTGCATATGATAGTTTTCGACATGGAAGTCTAATTTTTTAGTATTATGCCATATGTATTTTTTTAGGTAATGGTAGAGCTGTCAACGGACCGGGCTAGGGTCAACCCGTACGGGTTGACCCTGGACTTAAACGGGCTACAGTCAGCCCTAGACCTGGTACTATTCCTAAACAAGCCTAAAATGTCATAGCCCGTCGGGTTGACGGGTTAGCCCGTTTATTTTGCACTTTTTCTACAAGTCTAAAAAGTAAAAATAAAAGCACAAACAGAGTTGCCATCCATTATCCATATACATATATTTATAGTTTTAAGAACTAAGTTAACCAAACAAAGTTCATTATTACAGAGTGGCCTAATAAAACACATGCAAATCTATCATTCAAGCTCCATCATTAGTGAAGTGGCCATTAAGAAGTAAGAACGAGAGGAAAAAAGAAAGATCAAAGAAAGAGCAAAGAAAAAATTGCAAAATTAAAATTCATACACAACTCGGACTTACCAATACATCAACGAGATTAGCCAGTCACAAACTTCACAGAAAGATTTCGGACAAGATTATCAAGCAGCTGAGCTTTCGCCTCTCTGGCTAAACCTAGATCTAGAAAAAGAAAAAAAATATCTTCTTTATGTTTTTGTTTGTGTGTCTTATACATAGGGTAACGGGTAACCATCTCTATTGGTAGAGAATAGGAGTCTAACAAGGGTAGGTGTCTCTAGAGATTCCCGATAACCCAGGTAACAAATTTTTCACGGGTAACGGGTTCGCGGTTAACCGGCGGGTTGGCCCTAGCCCGACTTGTTTATAAACAAGCTGAAAACTTCAACCCTAGCCCGACTTGTTTAGCTAACAAGCCGGGTTGGCCCGGATATAAACAAGCCGGTCTCGGACCAACCGTGGGTCGATGCTCAGATGGATAGGTCTAGGTAATGGGATGTGACATGGCTTTGAAGCGGTGCTCTAATATTTATTTCTATAATTTAATATATATGTTTTGCGATGGATAGGACTCAAAAATTCTCCTTTAAAGTATTATTGATATTTATATATATAATAACAGAGTTTTTTTAATTGCTCACATTCACCGGAGCTTCTGGTTGATTCTGACCCCACTAAAAAACTTATCAACTTATTTTAAAATCTCACATAAAATCTCAATATATGATAATATCTCTTAAAATCTCACGTAAAATCACAATATATGATAATATCTATATATCTCACATAAAATCTAATCTAATAATAAGGGAAAACGGGTAATAACATTTAAAAATGGGAAATAATAAATGAGAAACGAAATTACATCAACATATATTTTTCATCATGATTTCATCGCAAAATTAAAAATTGATCATCAAAATTAATAAATGTCCAAAGTCCAATTACACTCTTTATGATCACGCTAATGCTAATTACAATTTCAGACTACTAAGTTGGAATTAAAAAAAAATACTAATCAAATTGGGAGCAAGGAATATAATTTAAATCAAAATACCTGCAATTATAGATAATTATACTTTGATCAAAATGTTCATCTTCCTTCGCAATGCATAATCCTGTCAAATGGTCAAAATACAAAATCATTAGAAAAAGATCGTTAAAAAAATGATACAATACTATTTAGAAAGACTACTAATATTATTGTTCATTCAAGAAAAAACAAAAAAACAAAAAAGATAATGTAGAGAAGAAGAAATCCATAGCTATTTTCTACAATCAAAGATTTAGAATTAAAATTTTAAAACATGACATAATTTACTCTAACGGGTAATTTAGGATTTCAATTCAAAGATTTAGGTAACTTTAGGTAAATTTAGTAAATTATTTTGGTAACTTTAGGGAGTAATAAATATATTTGAGGCGTAATATAATAGAAATTCTTATAGAATCCAAAAATATTTATTTAAAGATTTTTATTACATATTAGCATATTAATTTTGTCATAAAATCTAAAATCTATTAACTTAACATAATAGATTAGACGAGACTAATATAACAAGTAAAATACAACTAACCAAAATAATAAATTATGTATGTATATTTTTAGATTTTCATTTATATTATCTTCAAAAATTGTCTTTTTAGAAGTTGTCGTAGCCTCAGTGTCTCTCTATATAAGGCGTCACCAAGCCCATTGTTATGTGTCGTTCTCAATTTTTTATATCATTTTTTTTTAATTTTAAGATTTGTTATCTAATGTGTATTTGTCTTTGTCTTGCAGGTATTCTATTAGTCCAATTTTCTTTCTTTTAATTGGTCTTCTTTTGATTCGTTTTTATTTTCCAATTGGTGTTCTTTTGCGTTGTTGTATGTAAGCAGCTTATTTTTTATTAGATTTTTCAGATTTTTACATTTTATTTTATTGTTTGTTGCGCAGAATATTCATCGGAATAAATTGTGCATCTTCTATTGTGTTTATCCGCCTAGGAGCAGGACGGTTGTGTAATTCTACCGCTTCTCTTAGTCTAACAAATGCAATTCCTTTTTGTCCTTCTCAATGAAAAATCAGTCGCAAAATCGGTTCGTATTTAGAGAGATGAAAAAACGAAGTACTCATCCAACTGACATCATCGTCACTCTTAGGCAAGGAAAAACACACTGCACCAGCACCGTCTTTTTGGCATCATCAATTTATTTTATGATTGAGTAAATTTATTTTTCTGTTTTTTTTTTCTTTTATCAATTTATTTAGTATTTCATTCAGCCTCACTATTTATTTATTTATATTTCAACAGAAAAAAAAAAACTTAACAATTTTATAGACATCACCACAAACAATGGCATCATAACCATCAGCACTTCGAAAAAAAAAAACGTCACTATTTCTATTATCACTATTTTATTTTATTTTTAAATTTTTTTTAAATGTGTAAAAGATATTTTATATCTTTTGAACACAAATAATTTATTCCAATTTAATGTGGCAACCCCAAAATATTTAAATTATATAATTTTGAAATATTGATTGATACTATTTTATAAAAGAAAAAAAATATTGGCAGAAATTATAATTTTTATCTTTCCTTTTATATAAAAACGTGGGACTCAGCATTTGCAAATTCATTTATTCTTTTGCGATTAATTTATGGTTTTGTTTGTATTTGCAAGGTACATTTGTAGTTGGTTCGCATTAATGGTTTCAGCGATGGCAATAAGAGCTTAGGTAATAACAACATAGATATATATGGGAGCTTATAATTATTATTTGATTTGCAGATCATTTAAGGTATAATTATATCTCTGGATGGATAAATTGTCGATTTTTTTTGTGATTCCATTTTTTAGGGATTTTGATAGGCACACCATGCCTCAGGGTGGTGATATTTTGTTAGGCCTCAAGGTGGTGATGCTTATTACATGAAAGGAGATTCATAGATTAATGTATAGTATATCTTTGGATGATCTTAAATTTTGTTTTTGTCTGTAATTCCCTATTCTAACGGGATGTCAGATTCAAGGTGGTGATGTTTGTTACCCGGAAGGACATCCTATTCTATAGCATACGAGTTTATCTTTTATATGCATAATAATAAAATCGAAGATATTCATGAGCTAATGGCTATAAAATACTTTGGGAGAGCACGACTGTATAATCACTGAGAATCCGTGATTTGTTTGCTGAAATTGTAAAAGTAAGTCTATTCCACCATATTCAATATGCGACAGTTGAACTCACTTTATAGTCATTTGTAAATTTTTTGGGACTGATAATTGTTGATCACAACTCAAATTAACGGGTAATACATCCTACACGTCTCATAACCGGCATACTATAAATTTGATTTGAGTTAAATAAAGTTTGCTGAATATGTTGACATTTAAGTCTTAAAATAAATGTACCAAGTTGTGCTCACCGATTTGTATCAAGTTTTGTTTATATGAAAATAAACTAAAGGATTTAACTTTGGAATTTGCCTTTGTATATAGGTGTAGATCAACCATGCTATTGTGCTTTAATAGAAGATAAGCCATAACATAATTTACAGGTTTCGAGGAAATGAGCTTTAATTGTATGATCTGATTTTTTATAATTGTCATTAAGCATTGCTATATTATGTTTTTATATATATTTAAATTATATAAAGAAATTATCCAGCAACAACGAGACGAAAAATTTGAAACAAAAATAAGAATTTTATGGTTGAAAAAATTGGCTTTGATATAACGGATTAAAAAGAATATAATATTAAGAATGTACGGATTCAAAACACATTTAATATATTGATAAATTATGTACATGTAATATATGTCAATATTGATAAATTATGTACATTTTAAGATGCAATTCACGGAGACTTGCAGATGTACGAGTACACAAACACTCAATTACTATATGAATGTATTCTTTGAATATAAATACTTCAATCAAATATAGGTCTACCAAATCAACAAATGGTATCGGATTAGACTATTTATTCACTACGTTTTTTTATGACAACTAATAATAATTCATAAACTGATACTTGCTGTGGAATTAATCACTAGATAAAAATAACCATAGTAGAGAAAGCAATTAGATTTTATTGAGTTTTTTTTTTTTTTTTCCGTTGAGTTTTTTACATTTATCACTACACATTAACTACTCCCTCCGTTTCTTTTATATAGGCGGAGAGACCAATTCTCTTAGATTAAGAAAACATTTTGGAAGTCATAATTTTCCATGTTTTTTCTTGTTTTACCCTTTGTCTTATTCCAAACACAATTACCTATGTGTTATTATTAAGGGTATAAGTTGTAAAAAGTGGTCTTGATAGTTGTACTCCGCCTATAATTTGAAATATAGAAAAGTCCTAATTCCGCCTATATAAAAGAAACGGAGGGAGTACTAAAAATCATTATATATTTTGGGACAACTAATACTTGAATTAATTTTAATTTCGTAAATATTGACATTTCAAACTTGAATTATTTTTAATTTTTTTGATAATGAGTTTTTCATGATATGAAGTTCAATATATTTACAAAGCAAAGAAAACAAACCCGTGCGTAGCACGGGTGATAAACTAGTTAATATTGATATTGATGATTTTTTTTTTTTTTTGAAAGAGTTGATATTGATGATTGACTAGTTTGTCACCCGTGCTATGCACGGGTTTGTCTTGTGTCTATACTCTATAGCTATTGGTCACAAAAAATTCAGAACATTTTCATTGAAAAGTTAACTCAAAATATGATTATGGTAGTATTAGTTTATATTCTAAATATATAAAAGAGAAAAAATAATATTGATAAGGATGATAGTAAAGATTTATGCCATTATAAAAACTTAGTATTCTCAAATAATTATGTTATCGTGTTTCTTGTAGCCTTGCCACTGTTAAACAGTTTCCTTTTTCCTCCACCGGAAGCGGAACATTAGCATCCTCAATTATATGCAAGTATGTATCTGTGAATCACATGAGTGGGCCCTTAGATGATAGAGGAAACCCAAAAATCACAAATATTCTGAGCGAGTGTAAGTTTGATAATAAACTAAAAAAAAATCAGGGCGACAAACAATTCCATCTCTTACTCTCTCTCCTCTCTAGAGCTCCTTCTCTAAACCCAAAAAACTCTCGCCACCATTAACCCTTACTGCTCAGATCTAGTCCATTTTGGGCTAGATCTGAGCAGATTTCTTCCATTTTGTTGTTAGTTAGTTGTTTAGATTAAGTTTGATTTAGTTTTTTGCTTCAATCTCCATTGTTTTTCGGAGATTTTCATGGTGTTTTTGTGGGTTTTTTGCTCTTTTTGTTTACGTATTCTCCTTTATGGAGATTCTTTATATGCTCTCATGGCATTTCTTTGTGATTTTAGTGGAGATTTTAAATGGAAGTTCAAGTATGATGATCAAGATTCAAGATTTTGGGCATATTACTCTCCTTTCATGAGAGCATCTCTTTCTATAGAAGAAAATACTCTATCAAAATGGTTTTTGGATTATAATCCAAAAACCATTCTTTCAATCTTTGGGTTTGTTTGGTACTCTTGTTGGTGTTTCGTTACTTCTCTTCACGGAATGCTCTTTGTTAGTACCTTTTTATTGTAATTTGATCTTTGTTCTTGATGTTCTTGAAATCTATGTAATCTCTATTTTATCATGAATGAAATTTTATGAGATTT
>JAJJMA010109997.1:0-12636 GCA_023529015.1 Papaver nudicaule | reverse complement strand
CAAACTCCACCTGCATTCTTTAGCTTTCAAACAAGACTCCATCAGCATCAATCATGAACCCAAAATGTATTGCCTTTGTTGTCTTCAAGAAATTTTTGTAACCCTTGGAACGACCCATCGAACATGGCAAAATAAAAAAGAAAATACTTTTTCTTCTTCCTGTTGTTGTATCATTTTCACTAGCAAAAATTCACATTCGAACAGGTGCAGCAGCTTGTTAATTTCACATTCCATTCCATAATTTTTTGTAAACAAAACTTGAACTTCACGTACTAGCATTAAGCCCATAACAAGCCCACAACCCATTAAGCCAATAGCAACAATACCACCACCATTCCACTGTTTCTTTTTTTTTTTTTTTTTTTTATTTTTTTTTTTTGCGAAAAACAAATGTGTACCTCTCCCCCACACTTGAACTTCACATTGTCCCCAATGTGAATTGACTCGTCCAACATGGAAATCAAGTATGGAACAAATCCGATGGGTTGACTCCGAACAAGCAAAATCAAATGGACGTATCAAGGTTTCGCAATAAGCGGCTAAATAGTACGCTCTGAATGCTGGAACGAAAGGAAGGACCCCTGCAGCACGTAAGTGTGGTCAAGGAGTCCATGTACCCATGTCCCTCCGGATCAGATAGCTAAGAGGAAAGCATAATTCGAGGTATTTTTCATCTCCCTACCCTTGTTAATTTCGGTCTTTGTCCACCTCTCTTAACGCGGGTCATTACCTGGGATAGCGGCCGGTAGGGTGTCGGGCTCGACCGGTTTTCTTTCCCGAGTACATTGGCCTTCCGCTGTAGGAATGACCAGATAATTATCTACCTAAAAAGGCGCGTCGGGACTCAGACCGTACCCAGGTTTTGAGGCTTCCCCGTTCTCCTAACCTTGCTCCACGACAACATGTATAGGCTTCGGTGGCAGAGAACCAAGAAGCGGAGAGTGCGCGAAAGAAGATCAGGGTATCTGGGTACCGTGCAGGTTCAGTCAGAGGACCGCAGGCGCCTAGCACTTCTTCTGGCGGGGACAACGGCGACCGCGTCAATACATCTACTGACGTCATTAGGACCTCGGTTCTTTCCCCTCGAGCTCGGATTTCTAGGGAATCAGGTATTTTATTGTTATTGACATGCGTCTAGCATTCACTGCGATTTCGACCTCTATATAAACCCTCTTTCTTTCATCATTCATTCTGCGAAATCTAAATTCACATTTTCTTCTCCTCCCTTTCTGCTCCGTTTTTCCTCAGGTTCTGAGCAAGAAAAAGAGTCTCCGCATCATCTGATCCTCCCCCTTCCAATTGTGAGTCCCCTGCCTTCATAGCTCATTATGACCAAGAGAAGCCACGGTGCTGTGGCATGTTCGGGTTCCGGCAAGAGTAACCAGCCGGCTTTGTCCTCCAACACTCCTACCACTCCTCAACAGCGGATGGCCGATATCGAGGTTGAGGGTGAGCCAATTGGGTACGCCACCATGTTCGAGTTTCTTGGGCCTTACGTCTTATATGATTACTGCACCATCTATGTGAAGGTTTATGGTTTCCCGGTTCCTCAAGACCACGCCCTTAACTACAAGCGGATTGTGGAAGAACACGGGCATGCATCTTCCTTGGAGCTATTGAAGGAGGCCAATACTCTAATCTCTGCCGTCAACTTGGTTATCTGTGTATCCCGATAGTTGCAGTCCCTAGGGCGATACCTTCCTTCTAAGGAACAGATAGCCCAGTGGAGGGATACTTTGAAGTGGACGGAGAAGGCCAAATGGAGCATAGCTTGGTTGTTAGGCGACATAGCAGAGCTTGAGGAGAAACTGGACAACCGAAAGGCGCTCCTGCCCGATGAGATCGAGGCCTTGGAGGAGGAGGTGGTGGCTCTTAAAGGTGAAGTGAAGAAGCAGGAGGCCATCCATGATGAGCATGCTCAGAAGGTATCGGAAGCTGTATCCAGGATCACAACCGCCTCCAACAGTATTGCGGAGAGGGAGATTGCCATCCAAGCCAAGCGCGAGGAGCTAGCCAGCTTGCCTTAGTCCCCTTACCTTTGCTTTACCTCCTCTATTTCTTGTCCTAGTCGTTGAACGCTTCTTCGTTTCTTTCTTTTTGACTTTGTTTATTTTGGTCTGTTTTAGATATTTGGTCGTTGCTTACTTTGGATATTTTATGGTTATGACCATTTCTGGGTGGTTAATGGTAGTAGTTAATGATAATTAATGCATGTTTTGCTATATAAATGTTGTCGTTTTCATTCCTTTTGTAGCATTTCCTTATGATAATGCATCGTGGTGTTTTGATTCAGCTGGTTTTCCGCTTAAGGCTGACTTCAGCGGCTTTAGGTATTGCCAGACTCCACTTAGAGTCCATGTCGAATGATTCCTTTGTGCAGTTTGCTGATTTGAATGAGGAGTTAACACAACTTCTCCGGTCAGGATCAGAGATTCCTCTGGCATTACTTGCTTCCCTGGAATTTCACAGGGTTCGTCGGGTCCATGCTGCTTTGGACGAACGTGAGCTGCGGCGAGCTTTGGGCATGGTGGATGCCTCTCTGACCGTGTTGAGCTCTTTGCTCTCTTAGAACCCGCTCTTTCCTATTTAGTCGCGCTACACGCGGGCGTATATATTTCATATATACGTTGTTGTTTTTTTTGCATGTCATGCACGTGTCGCACGGTTAATTTTATAGTTTCATCGTTTACTGTGTACATTTAATGTTCATTCTCTCTATATATAAGTGGTGGTGGCGATGTTTTTCATTAGTCACTTTCATTCTTTTTTTCTTGTTGTGATCTGTTTTTTTTTTTTTTTTTTTTTTTTTTTTTGTTACCAACCCTTGCCATGGCTTTTAGACTACACGGGTATTTCATTGCCTTGAGCGGTTCGCCAAGCCTTTCTACTCCAAAGGAGTTAACTTGCGAGATCGAGCGCCTCGAGTCTGTCCGGGCAGAGGCCTTGTTGATTATTGGGCATAGGCGTGGCCGGCGGGAGCAATTGCAGCAGGAATGGGCTGAGCGCCACGCTGCTTGGGAAGAGGCCTGCCGGAAGCAAGCTTCTTCCGGTGCTCAGTTTGGAGCTTTTTATGTTAATGAACTGAGGGAGCTGATGGATGAGGTCCATGCTCACAATACCGCAGCTCTGAGTAGCCTTTTAGAGGCGGAGCATATGGTCGAAGATATTGACTCGGAGATAGCACGGTGCCAGCAGGCTCATGCTCTCGAGGTCGTGATGCCTCTTGTTTAGTATACTCTTTCGTTTCTCGTTTGTACGTGCCTGTCTGGCCGCTTGATGTAGATGTCGTGTGGCCTTTATTTATTGAAAGTTATCTTTTGGGTCTGTTCTCGACTATCTGTATTTGGAATCTCCGATTCTTGTTCCGGGATAAACATTATTGACAGGGGAGGCTTTCCAAAGGTTTTCCCTTTGATCTCCTTGTTGTCTGATTTCCTTGATTTAGGTAGCTGTGGAAAAGTATTCATCCTTGTCTCTTATTCGCGGTTTCCGGTTCATTGGAGGAATTTTCCACCCCCTTCTTTTTGTTTGGATTCTCCGGTTCTGGGGGAGTTGGGAGGGGTTGTTTGTCCCCTCTTTGCTGCGTAGGTTTTTGATTTCGAGGATTGTAGGAGAATTTTTCCATTTGGGTTTTCCGGTTTCGAGCGTTGTGGGGAGAATTGTTCACTCCTCTCTTTTTTGTTTGGATTCTTCGGTTCTTGAAGGGATAGAAGGGGTTACTTGTCCCTTTGCTGCCTAGGCTTTTGGTTTCGAGGATTGTGGGAGAATTGTTACCCCCCCCCCCCCCCCTCCCCTCTTTTTTGGGAGGGGTTGTTTGTCCCCTTGCTGCATAGGTTTTTGATTTCGAGGATTATGGGAGAATTTTTCACCCCCCTCTTTTTTATTTGGGTTCTCCGGTTTTGGGAGTTTATGGGGAGAATTGTCCACCCCTCTCTTTTTTATTTGGGTTCTCCGGTTTCGAGAGTTGTGGGGAGAATTGTTCGCCCCCCTCTTTTTGTTTGGATTCTCCGGTTCTGGGAGAGTTGGGAGGGGTTGTTTGTCCCCTCCTTGCTGCGTGAGCTCTCTGGTTTCGAGGGTTGTGGGGAAAATTGTCTGCCCCCTTCTTTTTGTTGTTTGTAGTCCTCAATCATTGTGAGGAGAGATACCGTTGGCGGCTTATTTTGCCTTTTTCGGTTTTGACTCCTATTTTCGGAGTATGGCTTTCTGAGTCCCCTCCCATCGGTAAGGACTCTTGGGCCTCATACTCTTATGTGCTGCTTTCTCTTTCTCTTTCCCCCTTATCGGTAGGGACTCTCTGGTTGCTTCTGACCCTCTTTTTTGGGGGGAAGCGATTGTAGAGTTATTTGTGTTTACCCATTATATTGAGTATAGGTACTTCTTACGTAGTAAAATGACAGTTTATTGATCTTATTCCTGGTTACATGTAATAGGCTTTTAACCATAAGCCATTGACTCTATCGTTATTCTTGTCTGGGATAGGTGTCCCGTCTAGTTGCTCTATCTTATAGAAGTCGTAATCTGAATCTCTGTTATCCGGAATGGGACTTCCCAATTTGGGGCGAACTTTTCTGCACTGGCGTTCCTCTACACGTGTTGAGCTATCGCTAGTACCAAATCCCCATCTGCAAAAGATCTTGGTTTTACTTTCTGGTTGTAAGCCCTTGCTAGTCGGTATATGTGATTGCGTGAGCCTCGGCCGAGTTTCTTTTCTCATCTAATCTGTCGAGTGTCAGGTACCTCCTGTCATCCGGGACGTTAAGTCCAGAAGAGGCCAATACTCTAGCAGACCCAATGACTACCTCGACAGGTATTATCGTTTATTCTATGTATACCAGGATGTACGGTGAAGCACTTGTAGACGTTCTCTTGGCTATCCGGTATGCCCATAAATCCATTGGCAGCTCCTCGTGCCATTTTCTTTTGTTGTCATACAGTTTTCTGCTTAGGATCCGCAGCAGGGTTTTGTTGGTGGCTTCCGCCTGTCCGTTGCCCTGAGGGTGATATGGGGTTGACGTTTTTTGCCTAATATAAAATGAGGCTAGCAGCACTTTGACGTCGTTATTCACAAACGGTGTGCTATTATCTGAGATGATGCACATGGGTATGCGGAATCTGGTGATGATGTGCTCCTTTATAAAGGCAGCAATGATCTTCCCTTTGGTTTCTTTGAGGGGTATGGCCTCCACCTACTTTGTAAACAGCTCCGTGGTTGTCACGATGTATTCGTGCTGCTTAGAGGACTTTGGTGGGATTGGTCCGATGATATCTATCCCCAAGCTATGAAATGGCCAAGGCGTTACTATGATGTGCAGAGTTGTGTGTGGTGCATGGATGATGTTTCTGTGTCGCTGGCATTCGTCGCACTTCTGCACATATTCCGCCGTGTCTTGCTTCATTGTTGGCCAATAGAAACCCGCATCGTAAATTTGGCTATATAGTCTAGCCTTTCCTTGATGTTCACCGGCGTGGGTAAGGTCCATTTCCTTTATCGCCTCTTGCGGTCCTAGACATTTTAGCATTTTTTGGCTGTAGCTTCTTCGGAAGAGTTCTCCGTCTACAACAATGAATTTCCTTGCTTTCCTCTCTATCCTTTGCTTATCCATTTTATTTGCAGGTAGGGTGCCGTTTTCGAGATACTCTAGATATGGGATGCGCCAGTCTTCTTGATCTTCCTCCGCGACACAGACTTCTGCCGGTTGGGGCGCCTCTTGGCACTTATCGCAGTTGTCTTGTTTGAAGTTTGCTTGTTTGGTCATACTTGGCCAGTAGTAGCCAGCTCTTTGGATTCTTCTGTGTAGCGGAATGGTCATGGCTAGGCAGCATGTTTTATCGTGCATCTCTTCCAAAGGCTCTTTCGCCTCGTCCTGTCCAAGGCATTTGCATAGGGCTCCTCCGGTTGAAATGAAGTATAGGCTTCCGTTGATTATGGTGAACATTTTCATTTCCTTCCATGAGAGTTGTCTACTTTCCGGGTCTCTTCGGAGCGCACTAGTACAAATCTGGTCTGATGCCACGCCAGATTGGCGTTGCCGTATGGTTTAGGTCACGCCAATCACAAAAGCTCGTCGCGTGACAAGAAATCGCGTGTTTTTAGACTACCTTTTCCGCAACGCGTAATTTCGTGTGGCCTTCGGCTATAATTCGCGTGACAAAGCCGCCATGGTGCCGAAGCTTTTCCCAAGTGTTGTTCGAAGTCATGTTGTTGTTTCTACCCTTTAGACTCGTTAACTTGCTTCTCATGTGGCTGTTGTTACCCTTTAGACTCGTGAACTTGCTTCTCTTGTGGCTGTTGCTTCCCTTTAGCCTCGTGAAATTGCTTCTCATGTGGCCTATTACTGCACTTAAGACACGCAAAGTGTTTATTTAATCACGCGAACGAGTGCAATCTCTGGTGCATCTCTCACCCTTCATATTTGATCATCCACCATCCACGTGTAACCAGGGATACCGTTAATATTTGATCTTACACCATCCACGTGTAGTCATGGATACCGTTAATATTTGATCTACCACCATCCACGTGTAGCTGTGGGTACCGTTCATCTCGGGCGAATTTTGAGGATAAATGATGGATTCTCAGCCGTCAAACAGGATGTGTTCCCAGCCGTCCACGTGTTCTACTAGGAACCGTTCAATTGTATTAGTGGGATGGAACCTCAGTCGTTCAATTATTACCGTTTTTATCTTATTCGATGGATTTTTGACCGTCAATTTAGATGGATTTCCGACCGTCAATTTAGATTCATTTAAGGCCGTTCAATTTGATGAATTTATGGCCGTTAAGATGCATCTAATGGCCGTTCAGTTATATGCCCATTTTTCCGGGTGCCGGCTTGGGTAAGAGACTTGATCTCATAACCCGAACCCGAATGGCCCCGTACGGGTCATTTACACAAATGTAAATTAGAACACAATCATTTTTATTGCTGTGATGATATGAAAAAAGAAAATGTCTAAACTATGTTCTAATAAAAGCTTGCAAGATAAAATGTTTGGACTTTGCTATCAAAGTTTGCTCCAGAAACATGGCAGACCATCTATCTAAAACATTATTGCGTTTCTCGTATTTTCTTCTGTTTTTAGATGCTGGGTTCTCCACATCCAGTGAACTACAATTTTGTTGATGCCTCTTGCCTTGGTTCCTGGTACACCTCTGGCTACCATCTGGAACTTGATATTCTGTCATGGCCCTCTTGCTGGTCCCCTTTGGGATTTTTTCCTTTGCAGTCACAGTATGTACTTGTGTTTCTCGTTGACTCTCGACATGCTGTTTGGCTGCTGATTTTTGTATCTCATGGTCTTTTGGTAGATCCACTTTTCTTTGGTCATCTTCTTTTAGCTCCGCAGAAATAAGCTTGTCAGTATGTTAACAGGTACTCCGTGCTCTTTTGGATTTTTTGGAGAAGACTCTGGAGTTTCCTGCAGCAAGAAAGTAATATTCAGGATTCATGCATATCCAACGTGAATTCGTTGGTCATGCGAAGACAAGGATAAAATTATTTTCCAACAATGTAACTGTACCAAATTGTAATGAAGGCTGCACACAGCTTAACTGAGTCATAATCAATTAGGTAACCTCATATCTTGAGTTCTGTAATTTTCACAATCATTCTTGGTTCATCTTTATTTTTGTGCATAAGGCACTCATATCCTTATCAGCATGAACGTAGATTGACTAACTATTAAATAAATGTTTTCAAGAGTAAAGCAAACAAGCTAAGCAACCAACCTTAACACCAAAAGTCAAAGACTTTGGCCAAGGAATGACTGAGCCCTCAGCACATTTTAATTTCACAAAATTTTCAGCTTGTACAGGTAAACTGTAGTTTCCATCGAATACTTCATCGATCTCGACCGCAAAGCAGTCAACATCTGCACTTGTTTCAATTAAATGATGTTTTCCTGGTGATTTAAAGGCTCTACCTCTAGCAACGGGGTTCCCATTAGAATCTCCATAAATTCTGCACTCTTTACCCTGCAGAAATATATGGCATATGAACATTATAATAAAAAAATATGTATATATTCAATCAATGCCTGTAAAATAACAAATACCAATTTCTGTTGAGTTGGCGAAATCTCAGAAACCCTTGGTGCTCCAACTACTTTGACTGCCTGTTTTGGTTGCCCAGATTGAGATATTGTACCCCGAGAACCGGTTCCAGCTAGTCGATCTCCTGCTTCCTGGCTATCTTTTTGCAGCACACCAGTTTCTGTAACCTGCAGCAAAAGGGTAATGTAGCATATATTCGAACCCGACATGGACTCATTGGTCATGAGAAGAAGCAGGAAAAGTAATTCTCCAACAATGTAACAGTAAGTTAGAATGAATTGTGTACCTTTTTCTTAGTCTTCTCTGGTGGCCCAGATTGGGATTTTGTACTATGAGAACCATTCTCAAGCTAATCAGCTTTTTGACTCTCTTTCTGCAGCACATCATTTCGTTTAGGTATCTGCTGCATTTTTTTTAGGTTATGGTTAGGATTCTTGTAATATGTATTCCCAAATCCAATGTGGATTGGTTGGCCATCTGAATAAACAGGAAAAATGGTTGTACAGTTATATCAAACAGGTTCCACATATCTCTACTTATTAGGTACTCTAATTCACACTAGCATCTGTGTCTTTGATTCATGTAAAGAAACATTCAGCGAGCAAAGAACCTCAGGAGATAAAAGTTGGGTGCAGCTTTGGGGCCAAAGAATATACTTTCCGCGAGCATCATCTAGAGTCTTAATATCCCTGTGTGGAATGGCTAAACAGTGTTTTCCATTTACTATTTCCGACACGAAGATCTTGTAGCACCGAACCGGTGATTGTGATCCATTCAGTTTCCGTTTCCCCTCAAACCAGTAAGTTTTTCCTCTGGCGAGAACGTTTGCCCTAGTGTCTAAGAAGATGTTGCATTTTACACCCTGTACACTTTGAGATTCCATTCGAGTAGCTGAATCTGCTTCTTTAGAATTTTCAATCTGTTGCAGAAAATTTAGTTAACACAATTTTTGTAGAGTCGCCTGATCAGTAATATTTAGGATTCACGTACACTGGTCCTACGAGGACACAGCTAAAATCATTTGTAAGCGTTCGAGATTTATAGGGTTGACAGCATATATTAGTTACCTAAGCTACTGTGGGTTTGATTCAACATATCTATGTCTAACATACTTCTGAGTACAAGCTGGATGAGGCAGATTGATGTAGAAAATTATTCGATGGAACAAAGAAGCCAAGCAAAGCAACTAACCTGAGGTTTCTAAAGAAATGCGGTTTCAGCTTTGGGCCAAGGGATGAAACTACACTTAGCCTCACCTAACGTTTTAATCTCTGAGCAGGGTATCGGAACTGGGAGATTTTCATTCAGTACTTCATTAACCTGGACTCTGAAGCAAGCGATCTTCACTTCTACTCCATGCACTATCACCTTTTTGTCATCAGACAGAAAAGCTGAACCTCTAGCAACGATGTTTTCCCTATAGCTAGACCAAAGTTCACATTCTATGCCCTGCATAAATAAATGGCATACGAACATCATAAAGAGAACACGTACACAAAACAAAATATAAATTTAAATGCCTGGAATAACATAATGTATATTACTTTTCCTAATCCTTTATCGCCTTGTCTAGTTGCTGAACTGTTAGATTCCCGAGTATATGGAGGAGTCGGAGACTTCTGTTTAGATAGTACGGACTTGGGGCTAACGGTCACAAGATCTTGACTAGGAGGGCCTTTCTTAGGTGGAGCAGAAGGTTTCTTAGTTGAAGGGCCTTTCCCATTTGTAGCAGACCGTTTCTTATTTGAAGAAGCCTTCAGTTTTTCATATTCAAGTTGCTTTCTTGAGGATTTTTCAGTTGAATGCATCGCATCCTCATATAGATGGATCTGTTTTCCAAGTCCATCACCTCCTGGTGAAGATGACGGGAGACTTGTCGAACTTTCCTGAAGCGTGAAGTTGAACGATGTGATGAAATTTTAGATACTGCGTGCCAAATCATTGACAAAGTAAATATAATCTCATTCGCATACCATCTAATGGATCAGTTAACTTACTATTGGTCCATGATTTCTGATCAATTCGGAAGCAATGGGTGGTACTGGTATTCCTTGAGCAGCGAGGTTTGATGCTAACGACTTCAGCGACATTACCAACTGGGTTATTAGTGCATCCTTAGATTCCACCTGTTTCCTCAGTTGATCGGCGGTAGATTTCACGGGTTGCCTTTTCCGCTTGTCAGCATTCCAGAACATGCTCGGGCACACTCCAAAGCCGGCCCCTTTGACACGCCCGCCTTTATCCACTTCGATCGCAAGTGTCACGGCATCCTGATGCGGAGGAACCTGTATAGTTCCCTGTTGAATCTGATTTCGATAATGCTTCTGTGCCCAATGTAGAGTTAAAAAATTTAGCTTAAATTCTGGTTTGAACATTGCGCATTTACTTCGACGAAAAAAACATTATCAATTGGTAAGTGGGGTATTCTTACAAGTCGCTCTACCGCAGCTTTAGTTTCAGTATGTTTGATTTCAGCCGTGCCCTTATATCGGCGTCCCAGCTCCCACATCAAAGACCGGTCGGTAAGTTGGTCAGCGGTAACTATGCCATCTTTTAGTTGTAGTTATGACATCAAATGTTAAATAGCAGGTCAATTCAAAATCATGTAATGCAGCAACAATGCAGCAAAGTGTATAATACGACAGTTTCGTAGAGGGTCGAGTCCCTCTATCTTTACGAGTTGCTGCATATGTGAGACCCATACAGCAAAAAATGAAACATAGGTTAATTGAACACAAATATTGCCAGTTTTTAACTTTAAAAGTGTGAAGTATGATGAAGTATGATTACCAATTTCTTTGCCATGCCCGTGTATCCTCCTCGTCCAAGCTTATGTAGGTATTTGGAATGAGATATTGACTCTTTTGCTTTTTTAGATTTTTCCTTGCAGCACAGACAAACGAATCTTTGTCAATATGTTGGACTAGGAAATAATAAACATAAAAACGATGAAGAAAAAAGTATGAAATGCATTCTCTAACCTTGAAAGCATCCGAAAGTTTGTATTTCACAAACACATCCCAGCATTTTTGGTCAATTACAAGCTTATACTCTTTGGGGACTTTACGTAGTACTTCTGGGTCATCCTTAAATGGAAGTATATATTTTTTCGCTAATTTCCTTCTGAAAGTCCCGAAGTTGCGCAGCGAGTTTAGACATAATCCGACGCTTCATCGATTCGTCGACTATGTAATAAAGCTACCATAACATTCAATGGAAAATTAGTAACAGGTACACAGTATAAACGATGAATAAAGATAGCGATAACCTTGGATATGAATATAACTAGTTGTATACCTTTACTTTTTCCCACAAGTAATCTTTTTTCTCCTTTTTTACTTCACGCCAGCAATTATATCTAAGACCACATCTTTTCCTGACCAAGTCGCCAAGAAAACTTCCAAATTTTGTACTATGATCACCTACTGGTCTACGAAGTTCATCGAAGTCCAACTCTCTTCTTTTCGCGTGACCTTCTCTAAAATCTTTGTGGAGTTTTAAAAGCCTTGTCCTTCCCCTGGCTTTTCTATCCTCCGGAACATCCTGACTTTGCCCCGCTTGTGTACTATGAGTTTCAACTACTGCAGTTTCTACTTCTGATCCATCTTGCAAATCACTTGGTCTTAGTTCATCTAAGTCCTCATCAAACATAACCGTTTCATCTTCTTGGATCACTGTAAATATATAGCAGAAACAAATTATGAAACATGATTTATGGACAATTAAAAACAAACCAGGACAATATTACAAGCATTACCGTTCGTATCTTCATAATATCCATATTCCTCAAAGGGTTCATCCCATCGTCCATCTTTATGTGGAGTACCATCTAAATCCATTTCTTCTGCTTCTTCTTCTTCTTCTTCTTCTTCTTCTTCAGAATCTTCTTCTTTTTCTTCTTCTTTTTCTTCTTGAGAATCTTTTTTTTCTTCTTCTTCTTCAGAATCTTCTTTTTCTTCTTCTTCTTCAGAATCGCAATTATTCCCATTGTACTTGTCATTTTCACTTCCAAATCCAAATTCATGATCTGAGTTTTCTTCAACATCCGCCATGACCGTGTATCTGAAAGTACAACATATGTAGGAATATGAGCTTGCGTTGGTAAAAACATTAGCTAAATCCAACAGCAACAAGTTTAATAATTATAAGCCCTGTTTTTCCATTCAAGGAAGCCCTTGTAAAGAACACAAATACATAGTACATACTCGTTGAAAGATATAACTTGAAAGCAACCCATGATAACGGCGAAACTAGTTCTTTAACACAGAAGAAATTAAAACCCATGACATGTAACGTGTGATTGTACTAAATTATCATAACAAAAAACAAGAAAAAAAGTACCACTTGCGATTAACCTAAAATGTATATTCAAATCAAAGTAGTCATTCCTAGATCCAACCTTTACATATACAACAGGAGTCAAAACCCATGATATTTAACATGTAAATCTATGATATATGATAAACAGTAACTAGTTTTTCCGCCCAAAACATCATTGATACAACAATAAAGATTCAAAACAACCCATGATTATCAGTTACTTGTCCATATAAAAAATAGAAAACCAGATTCAAAACAGTCCA
>JAJJMA010109984.1:0-12589 GCA_023529015.1 Papaver nudicaule | reverse complement strand
CATGTATTTATGCAGGGCATAGAATGTGAACTTTGGTCTAGCTATAGGGAAAACATCGTTGCTAGAGGTACAGCTTTTCTGTCTGATGCCAAAAAGGTGATAGTGCATGGAGTAGAAGTGAAGATCGCTTGCTTCAGAGTCCAGGTTAATGAAGTACTGAATGAAAATCTCCCAGTTCCGATACCCTGCTCAGAGATTAAAACGTTAGGTGAGGCTAAGGGTAGTTTCATCCCTTGGCCCAAAGCTGAAACCGCATTTCTTCAGAAACCTCAGGTTAGTTGCTTTCCTTGGCTTCTTTTTTCCATCGAATAATTTTCTACATCAATCTGCCTCATCCAGCTTGTACTCAGAAGTATGTTAGACATAGATATGTTGAATCAAACCCACAATAACTAATATATGCTGTCAACCCTATAAATCTCGAACGCTTACAAATGATTTTAGCTGTGTCCTCATAGGACCAATGTACGTGAATCCTAAATATTACTGATCAGGCGACTCTACAAAAATTGCGTTAACCAAATTTTCTGCAACAGATTGAAAGTTCTAAAGAAGCAGATTCAGCTACTCGAATGGAATCTCAAAGTGTAGAGGGTGTAAAATGCAACATCTTCTTAGACACTAGGGCAAACGTTCTCGCCAGAGGAAAAGCTTACTGGTTTGAGGGGAAACGGAAACTGAATGGATCACAGTCACAGGTTTCGTGCTACAAGATCTTCGTGTCGGAAATAGTAAATGGAAAACACTGTTTAGCCATTCCACACAGGGATATTAAGACTCTAGATGATGCTCGCGGAAAGTATATTCTTTGGCCCCAAAGCTTCACCCAGCTTTTTTCTCCTGAGGTTAGTTGTAATGCGTTATGTGTTCTTTGTTCGCTGAATGTTTCTTTACATGAATCAGAGACACAGATGCTAGTGTGAATTAGAGTACCTAATAAGTAAAGATATATGGAACCTGTTTGATATAGCTGTACAACCATTTTTCCTGTTTATTCAGATGGCCAGCCAATCCATATTGGATTTGGGAATACATATTACAAAAATCCTAACCATAACCTAAAAAAAATGCAGCAGGTACCTAAACGAAATGATGTGCTGCAGAAAGAGAGTCAAAAAGCTGATCAACTTGAGAATGATTCTCATAATACAAAATCCCAATCTGGGCCACCAGAGAAGACTAAGAAAAAGGTACACAATTTATTCTAACTTACTGTTACATTGTTGGAGAATTACTTTTCCTGCTTCTTCTCATGACCAATGAGTCCATGTCGGGTTCGAATATATGCTACTTTACCCTCTTGCTGCAGGTTACAAAAACTGGTGTGCTGCAAAAAGATAGCCAGGAAAAAGGAGATCGACTAGCTGGAACCGGTTCTCGGGGTACAATATCTCAATCTGGGCAACCAAAGAAGGCAGTCAAAGTAGTCGGAGCACCAAGGGTTTCTGAGATTTCGCCAACTCAACAAAAATTGGTATTTGTTATTTTACAGGCACTGATTGAATATATACATATTTTTTATTATAATTTTCATATGCCATATATTTCTGCAGGGTAAAGAGTGCAGAATTTATGGAGATTCTAAAGGGAACCCCGTTGCTAGAGGTAGAGCCTTTAGATCACCAGGAAAACATCATTTAATTGAAACAGGTGCAGATGTTGACTGCTTTGCGGTCGAGATCGATGAAGTATTCGATGGAAACTACAGTTTACCTGTACAAGCTGAAAATTTTGTGAAATTAAAAGGTGCCGAGGGCTCAGTCATTCCTTGGCCAAAGTCTTTGACTTTTGGTGTTAAGGTTGGTTGCTTAGCTTGTTTGCTTTACTCTTGAAAACATTTATTTAATAGTTAGTCAATCTACGTTTATGCTGATAAGGATATGAGTGCCTTATGCACAAAAATAAAGATGAACCAAGAATGATTGTGAAAATTACAGAACTCAAGATATGAGGTTACCTAATTGATTATGACTCAGTTAAGCTGTGTGCAACCTTCATTACAATTTGGTACAGTTACTGTTGGAAAATAATTTTATCCTTGTCTTCGCATGACCAACGAATTCACGTTGGATATGCATGAATCCTGAATATTACTCTCTTGCTGCAGGAAACTCCAGAGTCTTCTCCAAAAAATCCAAAAGAGCACGGAGTACCTGTTGAACATACTGACAAGCTTATTTCTGCGGAGCTAAAAGAAGATGACCAAAGAAAATGGGATCTACCAAAAGACCATGAGATACAACAATCAGCAGCCAAACAGCATGTCGAGAGTCAACGAGAAACACAAGTACATAGTGTGACTGCAAAGGAAAAAATCCCAAAGGGGGCCCGCAAGAGGGCCATGACAGAATATCAAGTTCCAGATGGTAGCCAGAGGTGTACCAGGAACCAAGGCAAGAGGCATCAACAAAATTGTAGTGCACTGGATGTGGAGAACCCAGCATCTAAAAAACAGAAGCAAATACGAGAAACACAATAATGTTTTAGATAGATGGTGAGCAAACTTTGATAGCAAAGTCCAAACATTTTATCTTGCAAGCTTTTATTTGAACATAGTTTAGACATTTTCTTTTTTCATATCATCACAGCAATAAAAATGATTGTGTTCTAATTTACATTTGTGTAAAAGACGGGTTCGGGTTCGGGTTATGAGATCAAGTCTCTTACCCAAGCCGGCACCCGGAAAAATGGGCATATAAATGAACGGCCATTAGATGCATCTTAACGGCCATAAATTCATCAAATTGAACGGCCTTAAATGCATCTAAATTGACGGTCGGAAATCCATCTAAATTGACGGTCAAAAACCCATCGAATAAGAAAAAAATGGTAATAATTGAACGGCTGAGGTTCCATCCCAATAATACAATTGAACGGTTCCTAGTTGAACACGTGGACGCCTGGGAACACATCCTGTTTGACGGCTGAGAATCCATCATTTATCCTCAAAATTCGCCCGAGATGAACGGTTCCCACAGCTACACGTGGATGGTGGTAGATCAATATTAACGGTATCCATGACTACACGTGGATGGTGTAAGATCAAATATTAACGGTATCCCTGGTTACACGTGGATGGTGGAAGATCAAATATGAAGGGTGAGAGATGCACCAGAGATTGCACTCGTTCGCGTGGCTAAATAAACACTGCGTGTCTTAAGTGCAGTAATAGGCCACATGAGAAGCAATTTCTCGAGGCTAAAGGGAAGCAACAACAACGAGTGAAGCAAGTTCAGGAGTCTAAAGGGTAACAACAGCCACATGAGAAGCAAGTTAACGAGTCTAAAGGATAGCAACAGCAACATGATTTCGAACAACACTTGGGAAAAGCTGCGGCACCATGGCGACTTTGTCACGCGAATTATAGCCGAAGGCCACACGAAATTTCGCGTTGCGGAAAAGGTAGTCTAAAAACACGCTATTACTTGCCACGCGACGAGCATTTGTGATTGGCATGACCTAAACCATACGGCCACGCCAATCTGGCGTGGCATCAGACCAGATTTGTACTATGGGGGCTGACAAGTAAACCGAGTAAACTATGCCCAACTTGTCTCTACCTTAGTTGTAAAAGAAGAATCACTTAAGAAACTTATACAACTGGAGCTAACTAGGTCTTACAACACCGAGTGCAGCCATGCGTTGCTTCCTTTCGAAACCTTGTGTGTAACGTATCAGTTCTTGAATGGCATTATATCAGAAAAGAAGGACCGTAGAATAGACAAGAACGTGATCAGGTTACCAAGGTGACAGGTTACTCCGATTTCAACCACTAAGGTCTCAATCTCCTACCTGTGCTTCCCAACTCTCAAGAGAAGTCCTTATAGTCGTAGGTAAAATCCCAAGAGGAACTGCTACCTAATAGAGGATGACTATACCACAACAAGCATTCACCGAAGTGAAAATAGTTTTACGATCACTTCCCTAAGGACCTTCACGTATGCTTGATGCTTGCGGTATTCGTCCATAGACACCTCTATTTATAGCACTCAATAAGATAGGTTGCTTTGGAATAAAGCAACTAATTACTTGTCCCACAAGTTTTGGAAACCCTAACTTGCAAACCAAAAAAGATTTATCTCAATTGGAAATCATTAATCATTAATCATTTATCTGCCAAGTGTTTTGTTAGCTCAAAAACACTTCAAGATAGATATCCAACAGACCAGTGATAATCTTTATCTTATTGACACATTGAGAACCGTTAGATGGACCACATAAGATATTTTCGTGATAATCAAGTCCAACTAAGAGATAAAGGAGTTCAGAGTTTAACCCAAGTGAAAATCCAGAAGAATATTCACTTGGGACGGTTTGCGAACCGTCCACCTGAATCACAACCAAAAGTATCAATTTGAGGTTCGCGTAGGTACGCGTACAAAATGACATTTTGGAACTCAGGAGAAATTCTGAGTTTCTGTTCGACGTACGGTTCGGGAACCGTCCGCCATTCAAATTAGGGTTTAACAAGACCCGCTTGAAGTTCTGGGCTTAACGAGTACCTAGGCGTATTAAACGTCCTCAGCTGTAATCCACTGGACTCTTGCTCAAGAGTACTCCTTTAGATTCACCCATATCCAACAAGTGATTTGCAAGCAAACCATTGCAATGGACAAATGGTATCGAATCTATCTCATGCATTCTTGTAACCTTAGTATTTGCGGGAACAAATACCAACATGACACATGGTCATGTAGACAAGAACACGATCTCAATCGCTATTAATATCACTACTAAAGTAGTCGACTATTTCGAAAGATAGAGTAACTAGAATAGAAGAATTTCCATAAAAGTCATAACTCCTACTAACCTTTTGTCGATAAAGAATAATTGATGTCTTCTTTGTCTTCACAGTCTTCGTCTTCAAGGTCTCTACTACTTAGTCTATATCCCAATTCCGAAATCTAAACTCTAGTAGGCTAAATCAAGAATTGTGTTTTGACACCTAAAACTGACAACCATCTTGACATACCAACGCCAGTGGGTTTGACCGGACAATGCCCTAACAGGATCATTGGGAGATTTAGTGTTACCATGAGCGACTTATGTCGTCGAAGCAATACCAGAGCCAGTTGGCGGGGGCAATAGATTTTTTTCTTGGGTAGATGAACTATCTTTTGGTCGCTCGTCGATGTTCGTGTTCAAACTAATTGGACGTTCGGAGACCTCCACTGAAGGAATGGTAGGCGAAGAAAGTTTAACCAAAGTTAATCGTTTAAGTCTCTCATCTCTTGGGGCTTGAGTTTCCCTTTTCTTGGGTGGTGGCTGCAAGTCAAGTAGCACCCTCGTCATTTCAACTCTGGAAACAAACAGAGGCATATATATATATATATATATATATATATATATATATATATTTAAAGCAATTCGAAGGTGTTTGTTACCTGAGTTGAGCCATCAGTCGCTCCCCGACCCCTCTTGGTCCTAGCTGCTGAGGCAGTATTTGAAGGTGGAAGTTTGATAAAACTTTGGTCAGGATTCTTGAGAAAGTTACCCTGATCATCTTTAGCATACTTGTCTTCATCAGGACAAACACAGTCCAGAAGTTATGATTGGAGAGATAGGAATGCTCCTCATTAAAGTGCTCTCGAGCGACAGTCTTTCCTTCATCAATCCAGCCTTTCAGCCAAGGACCATAGACGACACAAGGAAGATTGGCGAAGCCATTATCGCTAATATGGCGTACGGCAGGGATATCTTCAGTGCTAGTTTCTTCTACGTCACCGAGAAGCAAATCATTTTGTTTTATATTCTTCTTTGGAGTAAATCGAGTAGCCCAAGTCTCTGTCTTTCGAGTACAAGGGACAACCTGCTCAAGAAATTTTTCCACTACATACTCCGAAATAGGGAAAGCGTTAAGTTTAACGATGTGAGGATAGTCGGTTTGACCATCCCGACGGTTACTCCATTCTGCCATGACTCGAATGGTGTTGTTGGTAAGCTGAAAAGGACTCCTTTTGATGGCTTGGAGTAAGTCGACGATGAAATTGTTGTGAGGATTGTAGAGAGGAAATTTTAAACCTTCCCTTAATTGGCCAAAGGCTACGATGGTCCAAGTCTCATTAATCTAAAGTCGGCGAATGTTTTCTATCGTCATTAGGGTAGTACACTTCGGAGTGTCAGGAAGGATAAAAATCTTAGGGTGGATATGGTCTACACCAGCAGCGGCACAGTACCCTGGCAAGTTTTTCCAATTAACCCTTTCGGATTCTGGGTTTTGGGTTTTGGCAGATTTGGGAGATTGAACAGAAGAAGCCATTAGAGTGTGATGAAGGTTATCAGAAAACAAGAACTCGTCGGGGAAAAGTTGCAGCAGCAGAAGCTAGTGAATGAAATAAGAGAAAGTTATGAAGGATAACGGCGAAAAGGTGGTATGAAATTATAACCAGATTTTGAGAAGTTAAAAGAATAATCAATTGATCACGAAAATCAATAGGAAAAAGATGTCACTCGTATTAATCTGGGGAGGAACAGAAGAAATTAAAGTTAGAGTTTTATGGTTTTAGGGCTCTGGAAGTTTGAAGAGAAAGAGACTAGGTTATGAAAGAAAGTAAAGATGAAATCGTTATTTAGAAGAGAAAGAGAACTAGGGCATTGTCCGGTCAAACCCACTAGCGTTGGTATGTCAAGCTGGTTGTCAGTTTTAGGTGTCAAAACACAATTCTTGATTTAGCCTACTAGAGTTTAGATTTCAGAATTGGGATATAGACAAAGTAGTATAGACCTTGAAGACGAAGACAGTGAATATAAAGAAGACATTGAATATTCTTCATGTACAAAAGGTTAGTAGGAGTTATGACTTTATGGAAATTCTTCTATTCTACTTATTCTATCTTTCAAAATAGTCGATTACTTTAGTAGAGTTATAGCGATTGAGATTTTGTATTCTTGTCTACATAACCATGACTTATGTTAGTATTTGTTCTCATAATACTAAGGTTACAAGATGCACAAGATAGATTTTATACCCTTTATAATGCATTGGTTCGCTTGCAAATCACATGTAGAAAATGAATGAATCTAAAGAAGTACTCTGGAGCAAAGTCCAGTGGATTATAGCTGAGGGCGTAATAATAGGTCTACGTACTGGCCCAGTCCAGAACTTCCAACGGATCCAGTTAAACCCTAATCTGGGCAACGGCTGTTCACGAACCGGTTCGTGAACAATGACTCCGAAATTTTCTTATCAGTCCCAAAAAGTCAATCTGTACCGTCCAAGTGAATATTCTGCGGGATTTCACACGGGTTAAACTTCTGACTCCTTTATCTCTTAGTTGGACTTGTGCTTATCATAATATCTTATGTGGTCCATCTACGAATCTCAATGTGTCAATAAGATACAGATTATCTCTGGTATGTTGGATATCAATCTTGAAGTGTTTTTGAGATAACAAAACACTTGGCAGATAAATGTTTAAAGATTTTCAATTGAGATAAATCTAGGTTTCTTTGTGTGCAAGCCAAGTAACGGGTTCGTTGACACTGGCACTTGCTAACTTGTAGGTTAAGAAGCTAGTTGCTGTATTTCTAAGCAACCTATCTTATTGAGTGATACAAATAGAGGGTTAAAGAACGAAAACCACAAGCATCAAGCATACGTGAAGTTTCTCTTTGTATTGATCCTAAACTCTTTGCACTTCGGTGTAAGCTTGTTGTGGTATAGTCATCCTTTATTAGGTAGCAGTTCCTCTGTGGGATTTACTTAACGACTATAAAGACTTTTCTTGAGAGTTGGGAAGCACAGGTAGGCGATAACGAACCTCCGTGGTTGTTATCAGATTAACTTGTAACCTTGGTAACCTAATCACGTTCTTGTCTATTTTACGGTCCTTCTCTTCTGTAATAAGGCCATTCAAGAACTGATACGTTACACACAAGGTTGAAAGGAAGCAACGCACGACTGCACTCGGTGTTGTAAGATCTAGTTAGCACCGGTTGTATAAGTTTCTTAAGTGATTCTTTTTACAACTGAAGTAGAGACACGTTGGGCATAGTTTACTCGGTTTACTTGTCATCCCCCGCTTGTAAGTAGATTTCCGTATGACCTGGAGCAATACGAAGGAAGTCACTTTGTGTATGTCAAACTGATAGAGGACAGTTCAAACATACAGTTGATAATTGAGGTTGCAAAGCCGGAATTATTGACACAAGCCTTTAACAGCGGTTAAAGCAACTCCTAGGCCTGTAAAGGACGTCAGCTAGGGGAATCAAGTGCGTGACGATCTGTGGGGGATCTAGAGACGTAAGGAGTGCGACAGTAGCCAGTTCGCTTGGAGGGTGGAATTGGTCCCTGCTACATCCCAGACCGAAGTCTTATAGTAGGCTAGTGTTTGTAGACAGTTTGTACTGTGCAGTGTTTAGTCTGGACGAGGTCCCGAGGTTTTTCTACAAGTTGTAGTTTCCTCGTTAAAAAAATCTCTGGTGTCTTGTGTGCTTTACTTTCCGCATTATATTCTCTGATTATATAATTAAAGCAAACACAAGAAGTGCGTTATTAATAACGTCGAGTTGGTCCATAATCCATCCAGGGGATTTGCCAAGATTTATATTGAGTTGGACCGGTTACTTGTGATCCCACTCCAGTTATCAGATTTGGATATTAATTTTTGAGATCATTCATATCTTACCATAAGACTCACGAGCCCAAACGAAAAGTTGGTTGTATTTCGGTACCCCAGATTTTTCAAGAACTTATAGTGAAGGAAGGGCAACCGGTTAAAGAGATCGCCAGGTCAAAAGTAGAATCGACCAAGCTATGCGTGCGAGACACGTGGCAGATCGAAAAATAAGCGGAGGACGTGGGTTTGGCATATTCGGCGAGTAAGGAAATTTCACCCTCAACGACCAAAGTTCTCGAAGATGAAAGAGGCAAAATATGAGTGTAGAAAATGCCTTCATCTTATAAAAGCATCATGGAGGTGAAGCTGTACAAGAAGGTTACTTGGGAGAAGTATGGAATCACTTTTTCAAGAACCTCGGCGACCTAAGTCATGTCGAAAGAAGATAAGCGACAAAGCCTGAAGAGTAGGACGGCGACATCTTGTTGGCGAGTGAAAGACACGTCACAAGTTGATGATTGAGAAGTAGGTGAGCATTTAAGAGGAGTCGGAACGGATATATTGTCAGATTTGACTTGTTGACTCGGTGGAATCTGCGTAAGCAATCCTTATCCAGAAAAAGGATCAGTCGCCAAAGATTATAATGTAGAAAGTAAGATCGTCGACTAACTCTGTCGGCGGTTGAAGACAAATAGTTGTCTGATACGTCGTTGTCCTTATTAGCTGTAACCCATTCTGATGTACGCATATATAAGGTGAGAGACTCCCCATTTGTAAAGGGTTGAACAAAATTTGGTCTGGTTTAGAGAGAGGAAAAGTTGTGTAACATACTTGCTCTCCTTTAGCCCGGTAATGAGTATTAGGGTTCTTGAGTGAGATAATATTAACAAATACTTATAAGGTGAGTGATGTACTTAAGCTTAATATAGTAGATACTCTTTGACGTACTCTTCTAATCTTGGAAGGGGAATCAAATAACTTGTTGTCTGGTATCTCTAACCTTTCTCATTACTTAGATATTATGTTGTTATGTATGCTAATGTGTGAAACATAAATATATTACTTGGGTGTACGGTGTAAGATCTCTCCATGGGATATTATACTGTTACATCTGACAATGATTTGATGGTGAAATTTGTCAATGAGACTGATCCTTCAGTTCACTGGTATAATCATAAGTGTCAAAATGAGTTCACTGGTATAAACATGGTTGCTCGCTTTCCAGGGATAATATAAGGAGTATATATAAGAAATAATTTGTAAGGGAAGATATCCACTTTTATAATTTTACTTATACTAACTCTTTTTTCCAAACAAATCTAAGAAAACATGGACAACATTTATCCAAATCGGATATTATTGGATAAATTTTTTTCTAGCATTAACGCTAATAAAAAAAATGAAAATACAATAAAAGAATAAATAAAAAAGATGAGAAAAAATGCCCATTTAAAATTTGGTATTTTCATAGGGTTGGGAGCACTGCTCTCGTCCGGCACTGCTCTCATCCGGCACTATTTTTAAAAAAATATTAAAAATAGAATAAAGAAAAATCGTGTTACACCTTAGCCGGCCTCATAACCACAGCCCTAACCCTGGCTGCCCTTAACAACATGCGAGAGTTCGCATAACCACCTTTTAAATATCACTATATAGCGCGAACACGCTCATAATTTTGAAGACACCCTTTAACGCATACCCTGTCGTCTTCCTTCTTCTACTTCTGAGCGCCAACAAAATCTTCACGTCTGTTTCGATTGAATTCTAAAAGAATTTCTGTATCATATTCTTTATTGTAGAAAATCATTCACCTTTTCATGGATCCGAATTTGAACTTAAATGTCCTTCCGTTTGACCTCAATGCACTACCAGATGAGAACCTTCAAGAACTAATCGACAATGTCCAAGAAAATCAAGAACAGCAACTTCTTCCAGGACCTTTGATCCCTATACAACAGTAAGTTTTGTTTTACTTGTAGATATAATTAAAATTGCTTTTCTTGCTTAAATCTTACTTTCAAGAACGAGTAATTTTAGTGCTATAGGATTAATTTCCCTGTTTCTTTTTGAATATAAGATTAATTTCCTGTTTCTTGTTGAATATTTTTTCAATCGCAATTCTAATTGAAATTCTTCATCATCAATTGTTCCACATTATGAGTTTTCTGGCCTTGAATGGTGACAAGATTTTGGTACCAGTGATTCAATATGTAGCTTGAAAGCTAATTCTTACTAGTATTGTACTTATTATGAGAATTCTGTACAAGAATTCGTTTCAGATGCTTCTTCTTCTTCGAATTTTTCGATGGCTCGATAAATTTCGGTGAAGACGATGTTGTTTTCACTGAAGAGCATTCGGTCCACAATTTCCTACTATGACTGCATCTTAGGTCAGGAACGATTTCTATAGATTTGTTCTGGAAAATCTAACTCTTGTCAGTTTCATTTTGGTTGAGATTCGATTATGATGATTTTTGCAGGGTTCTGCAAGACAACCCTACAGACGCCAATCTTATGGATTTTCTACAGGCCAGACTGAACCAAGGTGCAGGTTTTGGAGTCATTGGAATTGCAGAGCTGAACCCAATAAGCTTTTTCCAGCGCCGTCCAGAGGTTTTATGGCAGCTACGTAAGTTCCGCTACAGCCACTGATCAATAACATGTACTACTTACTAGCCAAATTTGATTTCCTGTAATCATAGAAAAAATAAACTTTATACAACTGACATTGGGCATAATGCAGATCGGCAACCAAACGGATATGCATTCTTCTTCACTCCTATATTTAGGAGAAGTAACAGGCACAGTCTCCCTAACCGCTACCATTCAGATGGCACTCAGTGGAAGTCAAAAAAGACAAAGCTCGGGCAACACAATGGGAGGGGTTATAGACGCAGGGAGCTAACTCATTATGTTACTAGAACTGTGAGAGGCAACTTCAAAGCTCTCGAGTACGTGTTTAACAATGACCACAACAATAACAATAACCTGCAGGTACATTTTTTAACTTCGAAATAAACGGAAAAACCTTATTCCAATTACTTAGCATCTATAAAATATCAATGCATTACACGTATATCTTGTAGCTGGAAAGATGTGTTCTTATCAAGTTATGGCGCTTGGGTCCACAACAGCAGGCATAAGCCAAAGTCATTGGTCCTCAGACGGTAATGCACTGTTTCAATCTTCAATACAGATATTTTAATTTATAGTTAAAACACAACTGAAGTTAAATATCAGGTTCTCTGAATTCCAGGGGCAAATGATCGACACTCACACTCTGTAGTTGATATGTGGAATCAATCAGTACCTGCATATACAAGTCACACGAACAGCAGCACACGAGAAAGGGAGCTGGCAGTGATGTTCAACAGTCTAGTAGATATGTACTTTCAAGTGGTACCTGCAGATATAAGTCATAGCAACAGCACAACAGGATAAGAGAACAATAGATTTTACTCTTGGATTCGTTTTAAGAATTGTATGTCTTTGGTGATGCTTGCAAATGTAGATATGCTTGGCACAAAAAGTAACGAATACCAAGAGTTGATACTTACAAAATAGTTTTTAGTGTAGTTGAAGATAGCATGTTAGGAGCGATTTTGCCTTCATGCTTCCCATGTATGATGCATTCCCACATTTGAGTAGACCCCTGGATAAAACTTGCATCAAAATTTTATTTTTGACACAGTTGCATCAGAAGGAGCCCATTTCGCCGTAGACCTGTCAATTCTAACAGTATTACGCATCCAATCCTGCATTTGCTGCGGACAAGAGTTCTCCCAATTAGACATACACTGTTTCATTAGATTAACAATACTTGGAACAGTGATTTGGAACAAGAACACACATGAACTTCCAAATAAACCACATTACAACAGCGGCATTCAAAATAAGTTTCTCTCTACCCAAAGTAGAACCTGGAAACTGCCATGAACCACTCTCTGAACCATTCAGCCAAAGCTTTATTCTTTTGTCTAGTACAGCTAAACTAGGATCAAAAGCATTCCACACTTGTTTAGAAAAATTAC
>JAJJMA010109940.1:0-20301 GCA_023529015.1 Papaver nudicaule | reverse complement strand
ATCTTTCTTGGTAGGATTTCCATAGACAAAAGACATGGCGGTTTCGACCGAATTAGGTTTAGAAGTATCTTTAGCTAGGATATGAATCATTCTCCTAGAGGAATTAAGGATATCTACAGATAGATGATCTGCCCATGCCAAGGCTAGACCTCCAGACATCCCGACTGGATTTACCAGGTGAAAATTAGCAAAGCCACAACTAGATAGGATAAGTTCAGTTTTATTTTCATTATTTCTTGTTTCAGATAAGAATAATAAGTCCGGCTTGAGACTCATACAAAGTTTGTTTAGATGAGAAGCAGTTTTAGATGAACCTAAGCCTTGGCAATTCCAAGATAGAATGTTCATTGAAGGATTCTAGCAGGTTAATTGCTTATGGGTAAAAACTAATCACCTTAAAAATATATGCTATGCTAAAGTAAATTTCTAACTGTTTAGAAACTAAACACCAAAATAAGGTTAAGACTAATCCTTGTTATATAATAAAGCCGTCTCTATCACAAGGAAGACTTCAATCAGATAGGTTAAGATGCTTATTATGCTGATTGAAGTAAAATATCAAAGTAAATTTAACAGACAAGTAAATTAGACAAGAATTAAAATTATGAATCAGACTAAATTTAAAAAAGAGGGATAATATCAAGAGATTACCTGCGGCTCCTGAGTCTGGAAAAACCCCAATTGATCAGTGTGAGTTCTAGCTTGAGGATCTTCATGTTGATTGTTGATTTGAGCACCAAAGGGGATTAAGTTGGAACCATATTCATTAATTCTGATTATTCTAGATGGAGATGCATGTGAAATAGATTCAGTATGATTAGACACAGATTCAATGGATTCAGACTCCGAGATTTCGGTTGGATCATAGTCTACTGCACAAGTTGTAGAAATCGTGTTACAGGATCGAGATTCAGAGTCTGAATCAGAAAAAGTAATTATAAAAGCTGGAGTCGGAATAGTAACTCTAGTAGCAATTGTAGCCCTAATAATTTGGATATTATCCGGGCTAGGGGAAACCAGATCAACCAGATCCGCATCCGATTCTAAGGGTCCGAAACCGACTGGAGTTCTAAATGGGCTATTTGAGTTAGACGAGAGGTTTTCAGAACTTGGGCTAAGAAGAGTGCCTAAGACTTGGTTAGGTATATCCTGAAGAAGCCCAGTGTGGATGAGAGAGCCCAGAGTGGTAGAAGGATGACTGACCAATGCTGGCATTGAAGAGGATTCTCCCCTAGTGAAAATGCGATGACGAGGTGGGGATTCAGGTGAATCAGGAGAGGGATGTGCATGGCGTTTACCCAAGATAGAAGTTGGAGATAACAAGGCAGAGTGAAAAGAATCGTCTGAGTCACTAAAAGAAATCATAACTTGATCGAAATCCTCCAAGGCTTGATTTTCCTGCAGCATATCCATTAAGGTTGGAATAGAAGAAGGGCTATCATCACTAGATATTGCCATATCATAAGCAGATTCAAAGAAGTCAAGATTGTTACTAGGGGAGTTAAAATCTTCACTTGAATCATCACTCAAAACCACCGGGGTGTTACTAGGGGAATAAATATCATCAAGAACTCCGTTATGGGGTAATGGACAGTTAGCCACAGAATGTGCTAGACGGTTACAACCAGAGCAGTAAACGGCAGGTGGGTTCATTGGTTCAAAAACAAGGGTAGTCATGGCTCCATTAATGTAGATAACAGTTTTTTGGCCTATTGGACGTTGGATATTCACTCTTAAAAGTACCATAATTACATCTGATGAATCAGACTCAACTATTTCAGACTTAACTAACTGACCTAGTGGCTGGCTAAGTTGAGCTAGAGCAGTTTCAATTCTGTTAGGAGGTAGCATTGAAACCTGCAGATTTTCGATAACATACCATAGGTGGATGAACTTAATAGGTTGAGAAATATAATTTCTATTTGGATTCCATATTTCTAGGGGGATAACATCACCAAAGATAAACCAAGGATTACCCGCAAGGACCCAAAACAAAGCATGAATGCTAGCAAAACTTATTTTGTAGTAATCTTGAATAAAATGTGAAATGTAAAAACGCACGGATTCGCCCCAGCGGTACTGGAGGGCATGACTAACTTGGGTTAAGGTATAATCTTGAGTGGTAAATAATCTACCTATCAGACAATATTTTCCAATGACAATACGGTTGGGGGGGTAGCGAATAGCTTGAACTCGATGAGGGTTGGAAGATGTGGGACTAGAGTAATTATAGTGCAGTTGTGAGAAAGGGTTGTTGATGAAGTAATTAGCTTGGGTTTGAGCATCCATGATTGGCAGAAAGAAAAGCTAGGAGTGAATTGAATGAGGAAGGAAATGGTCAAGTAAAACCATAAATAGGCACTAAATGAAAGAGGAGAACTCTAAGGGTTTCATTGCTAACGCATATTTCCATGCATCAATTAGGGACTATACTCTAGGCCTAATGTGGTGTCGCATGCAGAGCATCAACAGGATAGCTATGTGTAATGCAACCATAAATGTGATTAGACTATGCTGATGAAAAGAGAAATGCATGCATCATGGAACAGGGTTGTAATCCAAGGGTTACGAAAGCATCAATCAGAAAAACAGTGGCAAAAGATGTGATGAAGATACCTCATCCGTTAGTTTGGTTGTTGAAACAGTATTTACACATTTAAGAGCACAGAGAAATGCATGGGGTGATTCAATTACTCCAGCTAATTGTGAAGTGACTTGATTTGAGATATAATCTCGATTTCCTAAATAGAGATGAAAATATCTACTAGTTTAAGATCAAAGAAATTTGAAATTCAAAGAAATTTGAAATTCAAAAAATTTTGAAATTTTTAAATTTGGAATTAAATCTATTTAGACTCAAAACTAAATTGTATCTCTTAATAGTTACTTAAGATCTTAAGTAGGACTTTTTTGATTTTTACTTATATCCTCTCCGAATTACTAAGAAGAAGACACATTAATATGTCTATGCATGAATCAGAAGAATATTTCTGAACAAGGAGCCTGAAGCAGTTTCTAAAAGAAGTTAACTACAGGCTATAGAACCAAACTGATCAGTTCAAGAAGAGGAAAGAACTAAACTTATTCTTTTTGTTTTGAGAGAAGTAAATGATCATTATGGAGAGAGATGCAGAAAAGAGTAATAACTTGATAGGATGGAACATGTATTAATGAAGAAAAACCCATCGACTGACCAAAAGATCAAAGCCGATGAGACTTGTGAGCATAAAATAAGTAAAACTGCATTAACTCATTTAGGTACCATTCAATGTTTCTAGCCTAAAATTTGCCTTATAAATTTTCAATCAGAGTAATAGGAAGCACAAAGAACACAAAAAGCACAGTAAACACCATAAACTTCTAGGCTGAGTTTTAGAGTCAGGGAAAATGAAGGTAACAATTCCAGGCAAGGGAGAGATGAAACTTAAGATAGAGGTTGCTGCAGTGAGAAAACAAATTCCATGTATTTTTGGGGGACCTGATCATATATTATGGGTTCCACATCATCAATCTATTGTTATTCATGAACATTATCCAATAATCAGTTTGGGGCAGGGCAGTGCTGATTTAGATGTAAATGAGGTTAAAGGAGAAGAAGATGAGAAAATCAAAGAACCAGGAGATGAATATTCTGGGTCATTGGAGGATAGGAACAAGATAAGAGAGGATGAGCAGATTGATTTAGCAGACAGAGAAGAGATATCCAAGCCTAAAGGAGAAGAAGAAGAAAAAAACTGAGCATGCAGATCATAGTGAAGAAAAGGATTGAGTCAGGGGAAAAAATCGAAGTAACATGGAAGGAAGGTAAGTTAGAAGCTAAGAATTAGTATCTATCTGGTTTGTTTTGTACTTAACTAAATCACTAGAAGTTCTGTTTTAAGGTTCATGATGTAAGGAGTCATTGAAAATAAATAAAGTTTCTTTTGTTAGCAGAAATGATTTTGATAAGGATTTATTTTCTTATGAATACAAGATTTACAATTTTTAGACTACTTTTGGTCTTCCTCAAAACAAGTTATTAGGACTAAACAACAGATTAATTTAAATTCATATGAGTAGAACACAGAGAGGAAAGCATGGCAGTTAATTTTACTAGTATTATGAACAGAATCATGCTATCTAATCATTTCTATATGGCTAGAATTTGCTGAATCACTTTACTTAAACAGAGCACTAAGATCATATCTAAATAATCATTTAGATGCAGTTCACTAACTTCTTTTTTTTTTTTTAAAACAATTGAAGCAAAATCAGGACAATTATTCATTTCTAAGTATCACTAATCAAACAGATGCAGTTCACTGGCTTTCAAAACCAGTACAAGCTAAAACATTTCAATTAACGGAAGAATGCATGACTAACATACTAACAATAGCAGTTGATAACAGAAAAACAATTTAGCTGAGAAAGGAAAGAAAACCAATGGTAAAGAAAATTTAAAACAACAATCAATCAGTCTTCCAGAACTACTGATCAATGGGTATTCCTCTTCAAGAGCCTGCGGTAGGGGATTTTACTCCATTTTTGAGTTCATAACGGATAGATTACTGTTTGAGAGAAGAGAGAGAGATTTTGGTTACTCGACAACTTAACTAAATTATGGTCTCAATTAAATGTATGTAGTGGTCTGAATAATCTACAACAACAATTAGTTAGATTTGACTACTCTATTTGTATATCTGGATTATGTCGTGATATTTATATGTAGGATTATGTCTTTTGACTTAACCACAAGTTAATTCCAAGATAACGGAGGTGCAGAAGAAATATTTATGAGAAAAGGGGAGAATGACATGGCTATTAAGCCTGTTATCAGGAAAAACAAAGATGTAGAAGAATAAAAGGGGACTGCAGAAGAGACTATAAAGTTAAGTTTCGTATATTGTTCATACGGCAGACGCGTAGCGCGTGCGATTTCACTGGTATAAATTAATGCGAGAAGAAAAGACAATCGATGTATGAATGACTCAACTCGTTATGCACATTATGTACAGTAGCAATTACCGTCTTATGTATTTCTAGCATGTGTCAAAATAAATTAAAAGCGATGAGAAAGCTTAGTCACTGACAACTAATTACTTGGAAGTTTGAACACTTATAATCATTCTCATAAAAAATCAATGTGAGCTAAAAAGAACAAACCACTAAAATACGAGAAATTTGATTATATGGACCTGGCCGCGAGCGGCCAGGTCCTAAAGGACGGTTAAAAGTACATATTTATTTAAAAGACATCATTACACGTCATAAGTTTAGAGACTAAACTACCCATATTTATTTATTCCTTCCTGCATCTTTCGCATCTCTCCCTCACAAAAACAGAAACAACTCTTTTCTATTTCTTCTCCATCTCTCCACCACCACCACCACCACCACGAAAATCATCGGCAACATCTCCACCGCCAACATCAGCGACCACCAGCAGCATCATCAACACCAACACCAGAAAACACCAACGGTAGAATCGCCGCCAACATATCCATATCCATATCCACCACCAACATCATCGACACCACCATTACCAACACTAGCAGCAACCTCTTTCTCCGCCAGATCCACCACCCAATTGAATGAATCAGTAAGATCTCCAACACCGTCATCTCTTCCTCCGCCATCTCCAACATCGTGATATCTCTTCCTCCACCACCACCACCGTCATCACTTCTTCCCGATTGAAATTGTCAATCACCATTACCAACACCAGCGATATATGTTCAATAAAAAGGTAGGGTATTCGATCAATTGCTTGATTTGTTAATTGTTTGCCCTAGATTTTAATTTTGGGTTTGAAATTGATTTTACCCCTAATTCTAGCATCGACACCACTTGTACCTGGGTATTATCAGTGTTGACCGCAATTGTACCTGAAATTGTTTGCCCTAGATTAATTTTTGGTTGGAAATTGATTTTAACCATAATTCTAGCATCGACACCACTTGTACCTGGGTATTATCAGTGTTTACAACACCTGTACCTGAGTTATATCAGTGTTGTTGCTTTTGATGGATTCTTCTTGCTTTGTCAATGATGCAACCAACGATGTAACCACTGATACCTGGGTACTATCAGTGTTGACACCACTTGTACCTGGGTTGTATCAGTGTTTTATGATGTTTTTTTGCTTCTTCTTCTTCTTCTTCTTCTTTATCAATGATGTAACCACTGGTACCTGAGTATTATCAGTGTAGTTGGTGGTGGATGGTGCTGGTGGTGGTCGGAAGTTATAGTTGGTAACGGTGAGTGGTGGTGGTGGTGGTGGTCGGAAATGGAGTAATGGTGGTCGGAAATGGAGTGGTGGTGGTCGGAAATGGAGTGGTGGTGGTGGTCGGAAGTTATAGTTGGTAACGGTGGATGACGGCGGTGGTGGTGGTGCTAGTTGAAAATGAGGTGGTGATGGTCGTTTGTAATATATTGTAATGGTAGATAGTGGTGGTGGTGAGTTATTGGTTGGAAATGGAATGATGGTGGTGGTCGGAAGTTATAGTTGGTAACGGAGGTGGCGGCGGTGGTGGTGGTGCTGGTTGGAAATGAGGTGGTGATGGTCGTTTGCTATTATTTGTAATGGTTGATGGTGGTGGTGGTGAGGTATTGGTTTAAGGGCATTCTAGGTAAATCCATATATAAAGCTGACTGTACATGTCTTTTAAAATAATAATGTAAAGCATCTTTTTAGAATATGTCTATGTAAAAAGTATCTTCTTATTTGTTGTCTTTTAAAACAATATCTAACTTTGGATGTCTTATAGATAAAGATATAGACAAAATTGGTCCTTTGGACCAATTTTGTGCTAAAATACTAGCCACTAACCACTAATCGTTTTGAATCCGGTACAAAAAGAAAATCGTAAAACACCTCATGAAAAAACATCTTAAGAATGAAAAAGTTTAAAAAAAATAAAAAAAAAAAAGGAATAGTATATCTTGATCTGTATGAGATCAGCCACTGGAATAAGATTTGGAAACTGAATCCAGAATCTAATATTTTATTGAAATTAGAAAGACTCAGTGATTCGGACCGCAAACCGAAATCGGATTTTATATCAGACATTAAATATCCAGTGAGAAAACGTTTCATTTTCTCTCTCTATAACAAATATATATACTAACCTTTTCTACAAGCAATTCAAACACTTGAGCGAGAAACCAACAGAATTCAACCAGAGAGAAAGTGAAACGCTATCACACGGTGTATATATAAACCCAATCTCAATTCTTTTCATTTCTCCTAAAAAAATCTTTTCATCTCTAGAGAGATATTCCACGGTTAGTTTTTGGTAGTGATTTGATTAAGACATTTAACAACAATTGCCACTGATTCATATAACCTAATCACTATCCACATATATCTTCCATCAAATACAACACTTATAATCTCTTATTCCTTTGGTTCAAGCAAAAATAAATTGGGTGAAGTTTGGGTAATGCGGTGGAAATGATAGACAATAAGAGAATGATAAACCAACAGCGTTTTCAAGTTACAACAACAGCAACAAGAGGAAAACAGAATCAGCAACAGAGACGACAACAACAATCGCATTGTGAAAATTATATGGTTAGGTATTTTAATTTAAGTTCAATTTTGACGCTGTTAGTATTAACAGTATCATTATTGTTATTACCATTGGTTCTACCACCATTACCTCCACCACCATTGATGCTTCTTTTGGTACCTGTTTTGATAATGGCTGGTCTTATGTTTCTTGCTTTATTTCCATCTCAAATTACTCACATCGTTGTTTACTCATCGATGTGAATCTCATCATCATCATCACCACCATAGCCAACAAATTCAAATTCAGTGTTTTGATATATTTCCAGTTCATGAAGTAGCAACAACATTAGGTAATACAGGACTAATAGTAATAGTTTTAGGAAGAAGAGATTTGCTTCAATCAGAGTTGAGATTAAACAGTTATTGTAAAGAAAGAAATTTTGAAATGAACATATTGTTATGATTTTCATTCAACGAGTTCTCTTTTTTTCTTTGTGTGCGTTCTTAATTTGTGACTATGCCTATGTTTAGGAGATCTTAATTTGAAATGAAAAAAATTGTGAAATGAACATATTGTTATGTTTGGATTTGGAAGATCTTAATTTGAAACAGTAACTTTTAGCTTTTAAGGTTAACAGGCTTTTAACTGGTTAAAAACTTGTTTAGGAGTATCTTTAAGACTTTAAGTACATAACCGGTCCCAGGCAATTTGCCGAATCACAAAGTAGTAAAACATTTCATCCGACAGGCTATGGCTTTAAGTTCAACCCTAAAAATGGAGCATATTAGTCTCCCTCTTATGAAAAGCGCGTTGAAATTGAACAGCCGAACAGCCGACTCTGTGCTTTTTTACTAAAGGATACTCTGCGGCAGCTAAACGTTGCATAATATTGTTTGCCACCCCCACTAACAGGATTCATTTCTTTACGACTATGGGCTGTTTCAGCCATAAACTTTTAGTACAGTGCGATGACTCTGGTCTATGCTTGCAATTTGCAAACATTATTCAATCGAAGACGGCCATATGAATATGAAAGTCTTCAAATAACAACTTAAGTTCAGTGTTTGGATCGAAAGATTTGGAGAAGCGTACGACTATAAACAAGTTTGGAACAAAAAGATGTAGTCATTTCATTTCATTACAAGCTTGCTCTTCCACTTGTACCCGGTACAAATGGATCTAATCACCAAGTCCAAACCCGAACAAGAGCATTCTACAAACATTCAAAACTGACCTGATTTAACATCCTTACATCTCATTATTGATAATATCCCTAATCATTTGCTTTGGTATAAGCCCTTCCGTTCTGATTGCGTCCTTACTTGGATCTGGACTGATGAATAACAGAGTTGGCAACCCTCTTACCTGTTAATCAAGAAAAAGTTGGTTAATTATACGATAAATGGTTAATCAAGAAAAGTGAGAAGTAAGGAATTACCTGCATGTCACGGGCAAATTCATGCTCATCATCTGTGTCAACCTTGATAAATAAAGCATCTTTCTCGTAATCAACAGCAAGCTGCAGTGAAAGTTGACATCAGAACTTAAATGTGAAATTGCAAAAAATCCATTAGATGCAAAGAAATTTCTGTCAATAGCTCTCGTTTTACAGTACTAAAGTTTGTTTTAACTCCTTGTGTTCCATACCATCCAGGTACATTGATTATGCTAACAAGGTGCACTAGTTGCGCAAACACTAAACATTTTGACAGTAATGGTTAACACAGTGTTTGTGACTCCGAATTGTAAACTCGTTATAAATACCAACTCTTGGGCATATTAGCAACACAAAAATTGATACCACGTGTACAAAACTCTTACCAAGTCTGATCTCAATACTTGAAATCTGAAGTCGTAAGAAGAAACCTAAGAAATATTGTCTGACTCTCCAGGTCGTGTGTGTTATTTATAGATCAGGTTCAGATTCAAATGACTCATTTAAACACCTGCCATTAAAACCTTCTAGAGTTGACCAGTTTTTACTTGGCTATATCAAGATCAAGATACAATAAACCAAATACAATTATAAATTTTTTGTTCGAACTAAATTACTAAGACCCTGCATCACTGAATTCTGGAGAGGAAACAAAACAAAAGACAGGATGGATGTCGGTTTCATACCTAATACTGAAGTAACTGAACTGTGCAATATATGGGACACAATTCTGAGTAGCACTATGACCAGATACACACATCCACGTCCAGACATACACACCAACCCTATTATACAAGTTTCTATTGGTTTTTGTAATTCAAAAGAAAAAAGTTTCTTTTGTATTTTTGCAGAACATTTGACATTGTAATTAGAATTGTCATTAAGAAATGAGGAATTTAGTTACCCTTTACCGAGGTTAAAATATGTTTCACTAGGATATGCACATATGCCGGGGCATAAAATAGCATCTACACAATAATTAGAGAAACCACACGAAAAACATAATAAGGGGAACAATACATGCATCAACGAAAACAATAAGAACCAGGAGGCGGAAAAGAAAGATTCCCAGCTAGGCTACAATAGCCAATAGGATCTGTCAGGCAGACACAAATGTGGCAGGGAAAAATGCTCTGAACTCGGGAGGAGTTCAAGAACCATATCAATACCCAGCAGTAGAACATACACAAAGGATAAAATATCTTTTGCAGTTCATTCCTGGATTTAACAACATCGCCAATCTCCATAGTGTTACTTATTTACCAACAGACACTTTTGTGCTCTTTGACATTTCTTCTTCTTCTGACACTGCATCCCCTAATGGGATATAGTTATTACCGGACACAATAAGGTCTACATTTCTCATCAGGTGGGTAAGTGACCTATGAGTTCAAGCTAAAAGCAATGCTTGAAAATTGACAACAGGACAAGTCAAAATTTGTAACAGTAACATGATACTTAAACCCTAAACAGGTAAAGATACAGTAAGTTTACCATTTCAAGCTCCTGTGCCATTAAAATACAAGGACCGCACCATGTGGCATAGAAATCAAGAATTACAGGAACGCTTCTATCTCCTCTAACTAGCTCCTGTATTTCCTCTTCTGAATACTTCTTCTGAAAAATAAACATCAGAAACCCCATTAACAACAAAGCTAGAGAACTGCAGAGACTTATCTAAAAAAGAAAAGAAAAAGGAAAGATAACTTACAACGAGATAATCTTCTCTGACGTGCTTCCCATTTGGGGGTTTACAAAGTAATTTTCTTGTTGTTGTTGTTGATAATGATGATAAATTTGTTAGGTTATTCGGTTTATTTAGATTTGAAGAAGATGAGAATAAATTGCAGGGGAGGGTTTTAGGGGAAGAATTTTGGAAACTAAGTGGGGGTTTTTGTAAAGCATGAAATGCAAGGGTTTTCGTGGTGGTGGTGGAAGTAGTGATGGCACAAGATGCCGTCGCCATGGTTAGAATAGCAGCCATTGTTATTTCGACTGTAAATCCCAAAATCGAGCAGATGGAAAAATGTTTGAGAATTTTCTCTACTGCGCAGGGATAAGAACTAAATTACCCGGGCGGGTTTAGGATTTGGGCCTTTACTTAAAAGTTTCGAAATTTCTGTACCCATCCAAAGCCCGATAAAAATCGCATTGTTTGGGCTTCTTTGTTGTCCATGACCATGAGGTCCATGACTCCGTGTTGACTGTGTTTCACCCAACCATATTGAACGACTGTGGCCAGCGGCAGCGGCAGCGGCAGCCATCATCAGGACTAAACACAAGGGTACCAAAGATTTTGATTTCCGATGGACATCCCTCTTGCTCATTCGATAGAACATGTTAGTTTTTTTTTTATACTATAAAGATTTTGATTTCCGATGGACATTCCTCTTGCTCATTCGATAAAAAAATACGGGGTCGAACCCCTAACCCTCCCCAGGTAGGTTACCAGTGTTCTATACAGTGGAACTTTAAAAAAAAAGTGTTAGTTTTTTTCAATGGTTTACTGACTGATTTGTGCAAGCTCATTTCTTTGATGTTTTTTTTTTAGAGTGTCATTTCTTTGATGATGCTTATCATCAATTTACAAAGATTTATATAACAGTGAAACCTAAACGTAATCTTCATACTCACCATGAGTACTCCATGTTGTAACAAAACGGGTGGCCTGACCCATGCTGCCTCGCCAGATTTTCCTACTGGAATTCTTTGCATGCTAAGGATATAACCATCTTAAGTCGTCACCTGAGATCGATCATCAAAAACACATGTAACATAAGAAGTCTGCAGTTAACACATTCATGAAAAAGAAATGCGAATTAAGAAGGTTCAGTTCAGCACAGTACAATATGATCTTCACAAGCATATCCAAATATTTTGACCCTCAGTTTACATATACCATTAGCATCTAGAACCGTTTGAGGCATGGTCACCTGATCTTTTTTTGGAAAAGGATTAGTCCTGGACCCTAGAGCTGACCCGCATATTGAAATGGCTAAAACAACACATAGGATAATGTTAGCCATGTTGAATTGTTGTGTTGTTCTCTTCTCTAACAACCCCTCATTAACGGTCTATATATAAAGAAGGCGATTGCCATAAAATACAAAATCGAGCATATTTCATAATTCACAGTTTAAATAAACAATTCTAAATTTCATCGATGTAACAGATATTTTAACACAAATTTGTATTCTAATTTTAAAACCCAAGTAAAAATTGGATTGTCTGTACATTGTTATGTCTGATTCTTTTGTCTTGTATGCAAACATGCGAGAATGCAACTTTAAAATTTTGCATAAGAAAACAAAACCTATTTCTTCATCCACAAAGATGCACATACAAAACCAAAGCTAGCCTTTTTGAGGGTTATCTCTTGTTTTGTTTTATTCAGCTCAACATTAGCCTAACTAACAGTAACTTTGTTTGAAAGAGAAACAAGATTGAAATTCACTTTGGTAATTAATCAACTTATCACCAGAGAAGTCCCAGAAATCAATCTTGATTGGGGTCGTTAGTCAACGCGGGTCAACTCAGAGCGAGGAGATTTTGTTTGACCGGGAGATTTCTTTGTTTTCTTGATTTTCAGTTCATTTTTCGCACTGAATTCAGGAGATTCAGACAAAGGTTCACTCAGTTTTCAGGTGATTTCGATATTAATTCATGGTCTGGTCTTAATCTCAAGTTTATTATACCAAGATTGATTGTGTTTATTTCATACAGTTTGGTTTTCGTTATTAGGGTTTCGTACACAGTTATTGTTGAAAATCTGAAAAAATCTACTGATGATTAACATTTAATTCTTAATTCAAGATTATTAGGGAATTAATTCTTCTATCAAGTTTAATTGGGAATTAGGGATTAATCCTCAATTAGGGTTCATTATGTCTACTGTTGATTTTTCTTGTTGTTGATGGTGGTTTTTGGCGACGAGGTCACAGGAGTAATTTCGCATCAATCTCTGGCATCCTGGAATAGCGCGAGATAAGGTATGAATTTATTTTTATAGTAGGGATAAGATATTTGGCTGCCATTAGCCATATTTTAATATCTTGCGACCCTAGCCTAGTAGCATGGTCCATATCCCTGACCTACGTATTAAAATACCTACGCATGCGCATTAGCCTAGCTCAAGCCAAAACCCTAGGAGTACACGGTTGGCCACACCTATCCTTGGCCTTGGCCAAAGACTTGGCCACGCCAATCCTTGGCTAAACCTAAATTCCACCACGCCAATCCTTGGCTGCGTCCCACCTTTGGCCAAGCCTAATGCTTGGCCACGTCCAACCTTTGGCCAAGCCTAATGCTTGGCCACGTTCAATCTTTGGCCAAGCCTAATGCTTGGCCACGTCCAATCTTTGGCCAAGTCTAATACTTGGCCACGCCCTATTTTTTGGCCGCGCCAATACTTGGCCATGCCTATATTTTACCCACGGCCATAACTTGGCTAGGTCTAAACTTTGGTCAAGCCTAAAGTTTGGCCACGCCTAAGCTTTGGGTACCCATGGTGATTGGCCTCGCCTCATCTTTGGATGCCCATGCATCTTCCCTTGCCTAATCCCTGGAGGCCCATGATTCTCCCCTGCCTTAGTTTTTGGATATCCATTGTCTTTAGCGCGCCTTAACTTTGGATGCCCATGTTTATTACCTTGGCCAAACTCTTGGGGGTCCAAGATTATGCCTTGGCCAAATATTGGAGGCCTCATAATCATGCTCTCGCCTAATTTATGGGGGCCTTATAGTTGGCTCTCGCCTAATTTGTGGGGGTCTTAATGTTTTCCCTCGCTTGTGCTTATGGAGGCCCGTGATTGACCTCTTCTTCTCACGGCTAGCCTTGCCTCCTTTGAGCTAGGGTTTATCTCTTCCTAGCCTCCCCCTACTTATGGGCCTCACTGGTCCAAATCCTAGAGGATTATGGATTTTATTTAGTCCATAATACTCTAGTTTCCTAATCAAATTCGGAAATCTGGCAGTTCAGCTCACGTATTTCTTCATGGCGTGATTTTTAGAGCCCAATCCGTAAGGAATTTGAAGATGCTTCCTTCACGAAATATTTTCCTCTCTGAATTTCCTATAACATACTAAAAATTCAGATTTTTATCTATTATGGGCTGTCCTGGGCGATTTTACTAATGGACAACATGCAAACTGTCCAGAAATCCGAAAATAACATAAATGTTGTGGCTCATCCTTTACGCCTTATGCCTAACTTCTTAATAAGATTATTATACCATGCAATATGGCTTATTATAATTATTGTGGCCTATCTTTAGGTCTTATATTGGCAATGCTTATGCATTCTTGATGATGGCTACGCCGTGATAGCATCATTCGTCTGTTTTTTCCTGATTATGGACTTGCTTCTATAAATCAGTGCTATAATTCTTAATCATGGCTCATGGCTCATGGCTATGACTTATATTATTTTGGACATTCATATGTCTTTATTATTCAGGGAATTGGTGCATTACATGCCACAAACCAATTTCCCTTATTTATGGCAAGACGAAAGTCGTATTTATTCGACTATTGCCACAGAGAGTTGCTGAAATCCTCTCGGTCTAAATGGCGATTGCATAGTTCAATCCTTAGACTTATCTTATCTTATCTAATGGCGGTTGCTATCTCAACCCTTAGATTTATCTTATTAGGTTTAAATGGCGATTGCCCGGCTCAATCCTTAAACCTAATCTTAAAGAGATATTCAAAGCTTATCGCTTAATCTCTATCTTATCACAAAGTCCTAGGTTACCAGTAATTGGTACGACTTTGACTTAATGAATAACAAATATTTAACAAATCTTACGAGAATCAAGATTTAGTTACATGGGGGGATATTCTTTTAGGGTTTTGGTTTGGCGGTCTACGGCACGAGTGATTGCAACGGCTCAATCACTTAATGAGAAAGAAAACAAGTCGTGTGAACGTTACTAAGAAGATGGGATAAGGTAGTGGGTTGTTAGTCTTCCCTAATATTAGGCGCAAGACTCTTAACAACTGACCCCACTCTTTCCTCACTCCCACTCTTCCACTACTTCCACTTCTTACGAGATCAGTTGAGAATATATTGCTATAAATAGGTCACTCGACCAGTGGGAAACTTCATCTCATTCTCATCCAAAAACGTTCAGTGCAAGTTCAATCAAGTCTATCTTATCGATAATTGATTAACTCTTCTCATTCAGCATTTATTATCTAGTGAGAACTGAATATTCATCCTTATCTAGCAATATTTATCTCAATATCACAGAATATCATAGCAATTCTCTGATCTCATCTTTCTCTGCTTCCCTCCCTAAACCAACCCTAAGATCCTCTTCTTGTAACTGAAGCAATACTCGAACGGCCATTTCTTGGTTTAGGCGAGTCTTGTTCGATCTTGACCTCTCGAATTCATCACAATCTTTTATTACATCATCACACTTCACACTTTACCCCTCAGATTCCTTTATTTGTTTTATACCTAAAACATTTTGGCGACCACAGTGGGAGGTCATTATCTCAGTTTTAAGAAGATATGGTTGAAACCAGGAGGCAGAGTTCAGAGAATACAAATTCTCCAAGTAACCCTAATGTCCCCACGAGTTTACCTGCAAGTGGGGTCACAAATACTCCAACAAGTGGCGCCATCACCTCTGGGCCCACAAATCCAGCCGTGAGCTCAAACCCTAACCCTAATTTTGCCTCTGCCTCAACTCAGAGGGGGCCAACCTCATCCCCTTTCTCCATGGGCGTGTCAACACCTCTGGTGGGATCCACCACGCCTCCTTCATCCTCATCTCTTCAGAACGTCCAGCAGGGGTCCGCCTTATCTCTATCCTGTTCCAACATCTTGTGCTGCAGGGATAACCAATCATGCCAGAGACGCCACTGCTGGTCCCACCACCAAAAACGTGATTACTATCACCCCTAATGGCGTCCCCTCTCTAGTGGGACCCAACCCATCTCCTCCTTTCACTCCTGCCATCACCCATTCTCTCAGTTTGGGCCCTACTTTGCCTTTGCCACTTGCTATCACGCCTCATATTGTGGGGGCCACTATCAATGCCGCTCCCACAAATAATGCTCCCATTCCTAACCAAGTTAGTCTTTCAGATCTGGTAAAGACTCATCAGGAAGAAGAGGAGGATCCAGAAGATTTCGTACAAAGATTCAGAGCCAAAGCTTTGGACTATCGTAACAGGGAGATAAACGAGTCACAATTGGTGGAGATCTGCATAGGAGGGATGGAGCCACATCATCAAGAATTAATGGGGAGATTCCAACCCCGCACTTTCCAACAACTCTATGCAATAGCCGAGCTGTACGCTGATATGGGAGATAACTCTGTCAACAGGCTGGGGACTGAAGGCCCGCGCAATAAGGCCGCCAACCCACAACCTCATATGTTATGAGTGGGGCTACAAATCCTAGGGTTAGTGCCACCATCACCTCTGCTGGTCCAACCTGCCAAAACATGAGCCCTATCACAACCAGAAACCCTAGTTTTGCCTCGGCCTCAACCCAGAGGGGGCCAACCTTATCCAACTCCTCCCTGGGCGTGTCATCTCCTCTGGTGGGATCCATCACGCCTACCCTATCCCAAATCACGTCCCCCCTCTCTCATATGGTGGGGACCACCAATACCACTATCTCTCCTACCCCTTACACTCCTATCTCAAGCCGCACAGAAGCTTTTCTCTTTGGGCCCCGCATAGGAGAAACAAGGAGTACTGAAGACTCACCTAGCATTGCGGATCTCATGAAGACCCAACAAGATCTAGCCCTGAGTCAAAACAATATGGTGAAAACCCAGACGTAGTTGCTGACGTGTTTGAGATCTCTCTCAGAGAAGCTAACGCCTCCAACAAGTCCAGGGTTTACACGTACGGATTCCCCAGCTCATTCTAACAGGGCGGGTCCTTCTCAGATTCATGTTATTCCTGATGATCAAGACACTTGTGTCCACACCACACGTGGACCAAACACAGGTTTGCAACATAACTTCGTCACTCGTGAAGATTTACAGAATCTTTTGTGGGCTCGGAGCATGGAGAATTCAGATTTGTTTCATCGTCATCAACCTCCATATCCAATTGAAGTTCAGCGTGAATCTCTTCCTGAAGGGTATATCACACCTTCATTCTCAATGTATAATGGTATTGGGAATGCCCGAGAACATATATCTCGCTTCCTGGAATCATTGGGAATACATGAAAGAAATCAAGTTGTATGTCTTAAAGAATTCTCGAAATCTCTGAAGGGAAAGGCATACACTTGGTATAATAATCTAGCTCCTAACAGCATTCTCAGCTGGAGCCAGATGGTTAATGCTTTCCTCAAGAAGTACTTCTTTGTGTCTAAACAAATCACTCTCTCCGATTTGGGAAGACTCTATCAGCGAAACAATGAACATCCAGATGATTATGTGACGAGGTTCAGAACTCGCTCAGTGGATTGCAATGATCCAAACGTGACAGAGCTGCAGTTAGTGGAACTTTGCATCAATGGAATGATACCGGTATATCGGGCCTTATTGGAGAATCTGGATATTAATAATTTCACCAAGCTCCATAAGTCTGCCAAACGATCCGCCACTACCGCACCTGCGCTACTAGAAAGGCCCAGGCCTCTAAAAGCTGAAGAAAGCCGTGGTGAGACGCGTGCCAGCAAGCGACTCGTCAACAAGCAATATAGTTCTCTTCCCTCAGTTCATGCTATCACTGAAGGTGTTAAGAGGAAGGCGCCTACTCCTGAGGCCCCGCAATTGAAACGTGCAGCTCCAGCCCAACCTCAAGCTCCGGCACGGGTCCCAGCTAATGCCCCTGCACCGAAGGCACCATGACAACAGAGGGAATTCCCTAAGATCCCTGATTTCCCATGTACTATGGATGAAGTGATAGAGCTCCTGGAAGCATGGATTCAAGATGGTGCTGTTAAATTACCTCCTGTACGGAGAGAGCCTACGGCACAAGAAATGACGGATCCCAAGTATTGTCATTTTCATCGATTCGTCAATCATCCCACCAGCAAGTGTCATCGACTCAAGAAAATCTTCAACGAAAAGATCGAGTCAGGAGAGTTGAACTTGGGGACTGAGGGTGTGCATAAGAATCCACTCCCTCAGCACCAACCTCAACGTCAACACCAACGTCAGCATCAACCCAACATTCGAAATTTCACCATCTCCGGAGAATCTGTCAAGCAAACTGCTAATTATTTGATGGAGAATTTGTGCGAGCTCTTGCATTTTTCTAGAAGTCAGCGAAGCAACATTTTCGCTGCCCTCAGCTGGATTGCTAGCGGCAAAGAACTACCTATACCTGAGAAAGTTCAGCCGAAGCCTGGCGAAGTCACACCAGATATGATGGCGGGAGAACGTGTTCCAATACCGATTATCTCTGCTCGTCTCGAAGGTACGAATTTTAAGAAAGTTCAAATTGATGCTGGTGTTATGGTTAATCTAATTCCAATCAAAACACTCCAAGCAATTGGGATTTCTCGACGGGATGTCGTCTATTATCCCACAATAACGAAAGATTCAAAAGGAAAGCTCCAAGACATATATGGTCACGTTACTTTGGATCTGAAGGTGGACTCTGCTCGCACCAAGACCAAGTTTCATGTAATCAAAGAGGATGAGGAACACGACATGATCCTAGGACGTCCTTGGCTCCATGGAAAGAGATTTGTGCCGACAATCTCACCTGTAATCATCAAAGGCCAAGAGTTCATGTTCGACCAAGAAAGCTGCAACGTGGGAAAGCTGGAGTACCGCGTGGGGTCTGAAACTTTGGTGATATTCAAAGAGGTATGTGATAATGATTTGAAATACTTTATTCAAAATTATTTAGTTCATGGAAATCCTATCCAACATGCCCCTACACAAGGGTTGGATGATTCTTCGACTTGGGGACTTGATTGCATCAAGTCTATCAAGCCCTCTGAGGCACCTCAGGAGGAAGTCGAGGCCACTTCCAATAGATGGGTCCGGGCAAAGCAACGGTCTTATAGGCGAAAGACACCTGAGATGTCATGGGTTCCTAAGGCTACTTTGCAAGAAGGAGACAAGGTTATGCGGCGCACTAACCGAAAAACAACTTCTATTCCGGGGTCCACGGCAAACTGGGAGGGACCTTATGTTATATCTCGAGTCATGCCTGATGCGCGATACATGATAAGCGCAATATATGAGCGGCCTTCAAACATGGTGGCCAATGGCAAATGGCTCAAGAAGATATGAAGATTCACTTTCCAATTCCTTCAAAAGAAAAGTGCAAGCAATCTCTTGCCTTTTAACAATTTCATTCAAAAATTCAAATTCAAAACCTATGAGTTTAAAACCATCAATTCCTACAAACCCTTTGTTCATAAAAGCAAAATAAAATTCTACTGAGAAAATGTTTTGCTCCTGAAGCTCTTCAGAAACAACCATAAATGAAGATCTCGCTCCTTCATCAACTGCCTTCTTTATTAGAGCAATATGAGCAGTCTTCTTCTTCACCTCTTCAGTTAACTTACGGAGTTCCTCAGTCATGGCAGCATGATTCCTCTCTTCCTGCTTCACCAAATCATGGGTGAATTTGCCAACAGCAGCACGCTTTGTTCGAACGTATTGGATTCTCGCCTGAAGCCAAAGCAAATTGAGTTCGAATGTCCTTAGGGTATCAATCAACTCTCCTACCTCATTCAATGCCTCGTCAGTCATATCTCTCAGCGGGGTAGCCTTCATCTTTGAAATCACACTCATAAGGTCGGTTACAATGCCGATAAGTGTATGAAAGCAGACACTTCTTCCAGCAATGACGAAGTGACCATAACGATTCCATATCTTTTCATACAGTGGGACGTGTCTCTCTGGGACATTAAATCCTCCCACTAGTTTATGACCAGCATGAGGAAACTCCCAAAGCATCCACCTAATTGGAGCATTTACGACAGCAACATTGATATTCTCGTGGGCTTGTGTTTCTTTATTGACGAGCTGACAGAAGATTCAAAGCAAGCAGAAGTTTAATAATATGTTTCAAGCTATATGATGAGAGCTTAGCATAAGGAGGTGATCAAATTTACCTCGGCAATGGGAGGATTTTCGTCAGCGACATTGTCAAAATCCTTACTGAGGTTTTGGCCATCACTGATCTTTTTACCGACGAAGTAACTATCTTCAATCTCTTCGTTACCACCAGAAGGCTGCAAGAGCAAACAAGGTGAGAATAAAACACTGGAATATTTTACTTCAAATTAAAATAGTTGTCAAAAGTAACCTGTGTAGCATCAAGTGTTACGGAGGATTTGGGTCCTGTTGTTTCTCCACTTTTATTTCGCTCCGTAGTTGTGCCATTCGGAGTTGCTCCACCGAAGAGTGAACTTTGGCCAAAGGGAGTGAATGAA